>CATKHJ010024680.1:0-10112 GCA_949750685.1 Vernicia montana | reverse complement strand
TTTTTTGGCATATTGTGAATCTGCCTTGATTCTTTTATTCTCTCATCCCTGATAGTAGTTGTCTCTCACATCTTGTGAGCATGTGGAAAGATGTTCCTTTATATTATCAACTAGTCAAAAGCCAGAATTTATCTTGGTAATATATATTAAGATCCTCATATAAGTATTCAAACATGGTAAATTTTTCTTTTAAACAAACTATTGGATATTGATTTATGATTCCCTCCCATCTTTTTATTTTGCACTTTACTACAATGTAGTTAAGTGGAGCAAGGAGACTGCGAGATGCCATAATTCTTGGATATCAATTACAAAGGATGCCTGGACGAGATATCAGTATCCCAGAATGGTATGCAAATGCTGAAAATGAGCTTAGTAAGTCTACTGGGTCACCTGCTGCCCAACCAAATGAGAATGGACATCCTCAAACAAGCATGTGAGTTTCCCTTTCTCTATGTACCCACTACCCAGTCTTTCATTTGATGATATTCAAGTACATATTTTGTAACATTTTCTATTACTTTTTCTAGTTGCACTGAAGACTTTGATATTCTTCATGGAGATGTTCAAGGTCTTTCAGATACTATGAGTTTCTTAAAGAGTTTAGCAGAGCTAGATTCTGTATATGACTCTGAAAAGAACTCTGAGAAACGCCAGATGCGGGAGCATAAGGCTGCTGCAGGACTCTTTAATTGGGAGGTATTTCTTATCTCAACTAGAAGCTGTTGCTAGTCAATTTTAATCTTTGCACTTTGATGTTTTGTGTTGACTGAAGTTATGCTCAAGGATGACATTTTGTAGGCTATTTGGAACCAGTGCATTTCATTCACAGTTTACCATTACTCTGCCTTGAATATTATATTTTTTTATTGTCAGTTAGCAAATTAATAAGTCCTTTTCATGTCCCTTTATTGATACTTTTTGCTATTCAACAACTAGTTTTTGTTTGCCTGATAAAAAATTAGGGGATGGTTTTAATGTTATATTATTTTTGTATAGGAAGATATCTTTGTGGCAAGAGCACCTGGAAGGCTGGATGTCATGGGAGGGATTGCTGATTATTCAGGAAGTCTTGTCTTGCAGGTTGGATATATCTTTTTGATATCACTTTCATTTTAAAGTGATTTTTTTTATCTTCTTTTGTCTTTCATGATATGACTTCTTAGAAAATTTGTTGGCTCCTACCACATCATGTAGAATGTTTCTGAGCTCATTTTCTTTATATCTCTTTCAAAGTGGATTTTATTGACAAGTCCCCCTTTCCCTCCCTTTTGGCGGGTTTTATCTTCCATTGTCTTTCTCACAGATGCCTATAAGAGAAGCTTGCCATGTTGCTGTTCAAAGGAATCATCCTAGTAAACACAGGCTCTGGAAACATGCCCAGGCTCGGCAAAATGCGAAAGGACAAGGACCCACTCCTGTTCTGCAAATTGTAAGTACTGAAATTTGGATTATTGTTGTTTCCATTTGCAAACCCCACCACCTACCCATCCACCCCTTAAGCCAATTTTCATTTGTGAGAGAAGGTTCACAAACTTCTTCAATTTGATGATAACACCTATGATCCAAACTCTTCCACTTGAAGTTTAATGAATTAAATTGATGTAATAGTCAATTTATTGCCATTTGATAATTGGTTCAAATGCCAAGGGTGTGCATGGTCTTTGTAGGTCTTGCCAATATTACCAAAGTTAAACAACAAGAAAGTACACAGAGAGAGAGAGAGAGAGAGCAGTGAGGGGAGGGGATTAATGCCAGTTAAAAATGGATATTTACTTATATTCTTCCATTTTGGATAATCAGGTATCCTATGGTTCAGAGTTAAGCAATCGTGGCCCAACTTTTGACATGGATTTATCTGATTTTATGGATGGAGACAAGCCAATGTCATATGAGAAAGCAAGGAAATTTTTTGCTCAAGACCCATCACAAAAGTAGGTCATTGTTCTTTTTTAATTTGTATGCGTGTTTCACTCACATTTTCCTTTTGTGGATTCTCACTGTTCTTTTCTATTTTGTATTCAAGTGTTACTTTATATTTCACTCATCCTAGTCATCTTGTTTCTTCTTTAGGTGGGCGGCTTATGTTGCGGGGGTAATTCTTGTTTTGATGACGGAACTAGGTGTTTGCTTTGAAGATAGTATCAGCATGCTGGTACAAATTCTCTTATCTTTAGAATATGTTCACGAGTTTCTCACTGCAGCTGGACAATTATTTTTTCTATTGAAGTTAAACATGCTAATTTTCCGTTCTGTTTCTTTGTAACTGCTATTAATTGTAGTTTAAATGAAAAGCTGCATGGTTATAGTTCTTTTCCTTCTTGTTTTTTCAGTTTACATACATATATATATATATTCCTAAATTTTTTAGAGCTGCAGGTTCTTGTGGAAAAATTCAGTCCCCAAATATAATAGACCATGCTCGAACATTATAGATTTTCACATAAGAATTTAACAATGAGTTGTTCTATAGTAACAAATCATAGCTGCATTTTACTGGCATTAGTAATTGCTTGCATTCAAAGAGATTCTAGATAGGCAACTTCATTTCAACGGAACATTAAATCTAGTTTTAAATGTGCCTTGGATATGGATGGATATGTAGTGGCTATCTGAATTGGAATTTTGGGAAAATTTTTATTCAAAAGAATTGAACAATTCAAGGCCATATTTTACCAGTTGATAACTGAATTAGTGCAAAATGAGGGATGTGACTGCAAAACATAAAGCACAAGTATATGATCATGATTTGGTTTTCTTTGTACAGCCATAATTTCCAGGCAATGAAGTAAGGTACCATAATATTTCCATTTTTAGCTTATTTATTAATTTAACTTGCATGTATTTCCTGGTGTAAAGCAATAGATACTAGTGGTCTTGGTCTTATATTTTTATTTCTTATATATATATATATATTATGTTAAGTTATCCAGTTACCTACTGTTTGATGCATTATGCCCTTTTCTTAATTAATCATCTCCGCAGTTTGTGCTTAAATTAATGATATGTATTCAAGCGATTGCTTATGTTGGAACATGAATTTCTTATGTACAAAAATACAGGTTTCTTCTGCAGTTCCAGAAGGCAAAGGTGTATCTTCTTCTGCCTCTGTGGAGGTTGCTAGCATGTCTGCTATAGCAGCTGCTCATGGTGATTATTATTCTTGTTTCATAATACATAGAAACTGTGCACTTCTTTTAATTATAGTATTAGCCAATGTATATCTATATGGTTGTCAGGCTCTTATCAAGAATAGAATACCTTTTACCCAAACAAGTATTATTTTGATGCTCTAATAAAATTAAGATTTCTAAACAGCCACTATCAAATGCTGGATGCTTAACTGAAGTATTCGACTTTTAGAACAGAAGAATATGCTAAGTTCTAAGGAATATAAAAGTGTTAACTAAGGGCAAGTTTTTTCATTTAACAAGCATTAAGGAAATATAAATATCTTCTGCAATTTTGTAGATACTTTTTTTTATAATGGAAATTCAATTAAGTTTCAACGGCCAAAGTCCTGTTCACGGTAAACATTTTGCCACATTGTGAAGCTTTATTTCAGGATTTATGCTTGTGACATTAGATTGAATCTTTGTAGCTTATGGAGAATACTATTTTAAGCTAAATTCTAGTTTCACTGGAAGCTTGATATTGTATAAAGCTACTACTTTTTCTATCCTCTGTTGTTGGAAATTCATGAGTTTATGTACATCTATTTTTAAGAAATTATTAAATTCAACACATCTTCTACCCTTGCAGGATTAAACATCAGTCCAAGAGATATGGCTTTGCTCTGCCAGAAGGTTTGATATTAATACCAGCCTTCTAATTGATATTGTCACTATTAGAATTTCCTATTGATGTTGTGCATATTATGTATATCACTTAATTCTTATGGACTGTCATATAGGTGGAGAATCACATTGTTGGAGCTCCATGTGGTGTGATGGACCAGATGACTTCAGTATGTGGTGAAGCCAACAAACTTCTTGCAATGGTGTGCCAGGTACATAACATTAGTGCTACCAACAATTCCTCTGCTAAAGGTGCTTTATTTTTATAATAAAGGTTGAGAAATAATGCCAATGCTCTACTTGTTATTTATGTAGCCTGCTGAGGTAATTGGTCTTGTTGAAATTCCTAGCCATATCCGATTCTGGGGAATTGATTCAGGGATACGACACAGGTATGCGATCTTTTGACGCATTATTTCCATTTCCTCTGTGATTTGAGCGTCCTATTACGGAAATTAAGATTCATTTGTGAAGTCCATATTCTCACTAATGAATGCTCTGCAGAAATTAATATTTACTTGTTCTTACTAAAACATTATTTTGTTTGGAGGATTCAGTGTCCTCTCTCTCTCTTTCTATCTCTCCATTTCTCTCTTTTAATGAAACCATGCCCCAACCACGTCAGCCCCCTTTTCGTTGTGGTATGCTAGTTGTATACAGGTTTTGCTCTGCCTACTATTCAATTCTGGCATTATGAACCTAAACCTGGCCTTTTTAAATGTTATTCTTGCTAGTGTTTGTCTCATTCGCATTTCATGATCCAGATCATGCAGATGGTCATTACGAGTTCAAGATATCACTGATTTTTTAAATTTCTTTTAATTGCTATACTAGTCTTCTGGAACTTTTGCAGTTTTGCTTGTTACCATAATCCTTTGCTACAAAGTATCTGTCTTTATCTTTTAGCATTTTCAACTCTTAGTTAATTATTATTCCGCAATGACAGTGTTGGTGGCACAGACTATGGATCTGTAAGAATTGGTGCCTTCATGGGCCGAAGGATGATAAAGTCCATGGCATCTGGTATTTTGTCTAGCTCATTGCCTGGTGTTAATGGGTCAATCCTAGATGAATTGGAGGATGATGGTGTTGAACTACTCAAAGCTGAGGCTTCATTAGATTACTTATGCAACTTGTCACCACACAGGTAACATCACTGTTGATGATCTTTTATTATTGTTATTATATTTTTTACAATAATTAGAATTGGTCAGAGTCCAAATCAATTAACTTAGTGTCGGTTACGCCTATTTGCCGATGTATCTTACAAGCCCACATCACGTTGTTTGATATTGTTTTTACCCTTGCCTAATGAAGATATTTTAAAATGCTATTTTTCCATTTTTTCATTAAAATATTTTCTTACATTTTCTAAAACACAGCTTTCTACAACATCAGAAATGCAACATTTACTCCAACATAAAAAGCAATAACTTGCCCTCTTATAGTAGTTTCATGCTTCTGCTGATAAAGTCGGCTTATGTTCCTTTTAATTTTTCATTTCTTTAGTGACATCACATTATTGGGTAATATCTTTACTCTTAATTTTTTTCTCTTTCCATTTTTACCCGCCCATGCTTGTCTGTTGTGGGTAGGTTGGGGGGGTGGGGGATATGAACCATGGATATGAAGCTTTTCTGTCATGTTTAATATTTTAGTTTTATTAAGAATTTTTATGTAAATCTCATTTTGCAGATATGAAGCTGTTTATGCTAATATGCTTCCTGAATCCATGCTTGGTGAGGCATTTTTGGAGAAGTATGCTGATCACAATGATCCTGTCACAGTAATTGATCAAAAGTGCATATATGGGGTGAGAGCACCTGCTAAACATCCTATATATGAAAACTTCCGGGTCAAGGTCAGTGATAAAGATTCATATTATCTATTGTTTCATAATTATACGCAGAGAAATTTGAAAAACTTACGATATTTTTTATAAAGTTATTGACAGATATCTGTCTAAAAATCGTACTTTTGGTACTTGATGTTAGGCCTTCAAAGCATTGCTATCATCTGCAACTTCAGATGAGCAGCTTACAGCTCTTGGAGAGCTCTTGTATCAGGTATTTAGAAAATTCTGGTTTTTATGTATTGTTGGTCTCCGACTGTTGAATTTTACTTGTGTCGAAATTCTTCTGATGTAGGCAGACTTCCTTCTCATAGAAATAATGTGATGCGAATGCCCGCTTTTCATTTTGCTATATATAGGATGTATGATGGAGAGATACACTTTACTCAAATTGTTTAAAAAGAATAATTCTGAGATTGTTATTTATTTTTAGAAGGAACTAAATTCATTGGACAAATGCTTTTACAAATGTTTTTCTTGGGCAAAGAGCAATAGGCATACCCCTCTTCTTTATAGGAGAGAATGATCGACTGGTAGACCCCCCAATAACCATTATTGGCCAAGAGTATGTATGGCCATCTGTATATTCTGGATGCAATTTTGATACTTTGGTGGATATCATTATTGTTTGCCAAGTGTATACATGCTTGCTACATTCTTAACTCTCTTGCCGTAAGTTAGAATTTCGTAACATATTTCTAACTTTGAAGTAATAACAAATATATTAATATGCTCAAAGATTGGAGTATGATATATGATGCTTGTGTGGAACTACAAAATTAGATGCTAAGTAGTAATTGATGTACAACTTGTTTCACAGTGTCACTACAGCTATAGTGCTTGTGGACTTGGCTCTGATGGGACAGACAGGCTTGTGCGACTGGTTCAAGAAATGCAACACAGCAAATCCTCTAAAAAAGCAGATGGGACATTGTATGGAGCAAAAATAACCGGTGGAGGATCTGGTGGAACAGTTTGTGTAATTGGTAGGAACTGTCTACATAGCAGCCAACAAATTTTTGAGGTAATTGGAGTACTTTTGATATTTTCTTCTTTTCCTTTTCCAAAATGTTTTTATCATTTTTGTGTACATCTTGAGTTATATTGGGAGGGACGGATGCCTGCATATGTGTGGACTATTTTGGATTTCAGCATTTGCTGGATGTTTCTTTTCCTTTGCGGATCCGGCGGATATTAGTATATCTAAATTTTGCAGCATGTCCAAATTCTTCCAAAGTACCTAGAGCTTATATGTTGAAAACATGGAATTTTGATTTTCTATAATCTCATAGCTTTTTGGTAGCGGGTAGTTTCCCCTACCACAAGCTTCGTTTCTGTTAGGACTTTAGAAACTTGGTGTATTGGACCTGATGTATTTGTGATTTGAACATCCAGATTCAGCAGAGGTACAAAGGTGGAACAGGCTATTTGCCATTTATTTTTGAGGGCTCATCACCAGGGGCAGCAAAGTTTGGATATCTGAGAATTCGCCGGCGCATCTCTTTTTAAAAAGGCTAAATTAAATTAAATTGATGGTGTTACCAAGTATTTAATTTAATCAGAGAATAACATTTCTATCATTTATTGTATTGGGGGTAGCCGGTTCCATGAATTAATAAATTTATATTTTATTGCTACTCCGTGTGTTTCTGTCCGATAATGCTATCCACCTGAATAATACGAATTTTGCAAACAAAATTACCACCGGTGTGTTTTGTTGAAAATCTCTAGTACCAAAAACAAGAAAAATGTTAAAATGTGTCTACATAGTGTTTGATATAAATTCACATGGAATTTGTTTCATTTGAAAATAAAATTGCAAAATGAATTTTCAAGTTTGGATTAATTCATTTCAAATAACTAATTTGACTAGTTTGTACTCAAAATTTGTTAGTTTCTTAGGATTTATTTACAAATTTTATCAATTTTGGTCGGAGTTAGTTCAAGCATAACTAATTTAATAGAGTTAACAATGTAGAATCTGTAAATGAAATTTTATTTATACATGTGGATTTGCAAATAAATTCCATGAAATTTTATGCTATTGAACTTGTTAGCAACGGGTATGCAATACATACATACAACGGGTAAGATGAGTAGATATGTATTCTCATGAATGGTGGGAAAATAATCTTCTTTTAAAGCTTGTGAATTACCAGAAATACATAAACAGCATTATAATGGACTGCAGCATGGAGCAAATTATGAACCTTTTAAAGATGACAGATTTCAAATGTTGAAGACACCATCAAGGCATGGAGGAAGTGTTGCCATCAGACTGAAAGAAGGATTCATATGTGGCTACTCTAGGCTTTGATTCAGGCAGCTCCAGTTCTTCCATAAAACCAATGGTCATCTTCATAAAATCATTCATGTGCCTTCTTTTCCATTCCTTTACATCAAGTCATCATGGAAGAACAGCAAGAAAGAGAAACAAAACATAAAAGTAAAGTCATAGGAGATATAAGAAACAAGAAAATAACCCTATAACTTAAGTATGATTAATTTCCCTATAACAAATATACTTGTGATTTTAAATACATTCTCCAAGTTTCCTTATGATTGCAAGGATTTATCATTTGTATTCTAAATGACTGATTTGAGCAAAACAACAGTATTCTCAATTCATACTTTTATAACATCCTCTTCCTCTTCTCTCACAATTCCACTAACATGAGTTTGGCACAGTAAAACAAAAATAAATAATAAAAAAAAGAGGAATTTTAATTACCTCGAAATCCCATTCTCCAAACAAGTTGGGATCATTTTTGTCACCCCAAACATAAGCATATGCTTTTAATTTCTCAGTATTATCATTCTGCAAAATATCATTTACAAAGTTGTCATTAGGTCAATTGATTCAAAAAACAAAGAGCCGTGTCTGTTAGTGTTTGAATGTGCATTTATTTTCTCTTCAGTGCATAAGGGAATAAAAATTGAATTCAATTAATTGATTATTTTACATATAGAAAGAGATACCATCAAGGAAACATCAACTATTGTCCTTTCATACTCAACGTCCTCGAACATATCTAAAATATCTAATTCAGGATCAGTGATGCCAAAGAGGACCTGCAGCAATCAATCATTTTCTTTTTTATTTTAACAAATTAAGAAGACAAAGAAGAAAATGGATTTAAGGGAAAAAAAAAAAAAAAGACCTTGCCGGTGACTTGCTTGTTGTGAACAGGTAAAATGGCTGGATAAACGCGCTCCTTTATGCTAAACCTATCACTGCAAAATATTTTGATTCAAATGTTACAATCGAATCAAAAATTATTAAATCAAATCAAAAGCGAATACAGAGAGGATGCGAGAAACAGACTAGCCGGTGAGAATAGCAGTGGATGATTGAGGGACGCGGTTGAGTAGGGCGCGAACGACGTCGTCAGCTAGGAGGCTTCCATACACGAACACTTTGTGAAGCTCACCACTGCCCATCATTGCTACTGCTGACGAACTCATCATTTCCTTTCTCTTCAACTCCCGCTCTGCCTCTCTCACTTCCTTCCTATTATAATAAACTCTCCCTCTCTAATCTCTATCTACCTCTATTAATTAATTGTTCCTTGCCGGGCCAAGATTTGAAAAATATTAATTTTTTAATTTTAATTTTAATTTTATTTCCAACCACAAGGGGTTCCTTGCTCCTACCAAAACTCCCACCACAATTTTATGATATTCAATTTTTCAGTTTGTGAGAATATACTAGTTCAAAGTTGGATGGACTAACCTGCTGGATCTTTAAATGGGCGGATATTGGACTCCTAAAAACTAGGTGCTATTTCGTTGATTCAACAGCTTTATGTCAGGGGCCATCAGGCCAAGGCCTGATGATTCTCAGTTTGTTTTTTTTTTTTTTTTTTTAGGAAATTACATCGTATGTCCTTATTTTTTTTAAATATCTTTTTTAGCATCCCCTTTTTTTTTATTACATTTTTAGCCGTAATTCTTTTAAATCATACCTTCAGCTCTCCTTTTTATTTTTTTCTCAATATCGATGATGGCGAGCAAGTGAATAAATTATTTGGTTTTTATCTCCAAATAAACATTGTTTATAAATTAATCCTTGTATTTATTCATAATGGAAAACCCATTTGCGAATCAGTGATCATTATCCAATATATTGATGAGGTCTGGAATGATAGATCTCCAATGTTTCTATGACAATAGTTGTTGTTAGCCTATAATTTCTTGATAAATTTTGGTCTATTTTTACTAAAATAGAGTATGTCTAATTAGAGTATATGAATATGTTTTGTACTGTAAAGAGTTTAATATAATGCCCATCTGCTTCAACAACAGTCATATTATGACCTTACGTACATTAAAAAAAATATAAATAAAAATTAGCAAAAGATGAAAACATATGTAATTAAGATTTGATCACATCATATTGTTAAGTAAATACCAAAAAATTAAGAAATGGATTGAGGGATGTTCATATTTTTCTTAGTCAAGTG
>CATKHJ010024609.1:0-19353 GCA_949750685.1 Vernicia montana | reverse complement strand
TTAACACCTTGTGTGTTTGTTGTAAGAGCATTCATTGCTCAAAGAGGGTTTAGTGTTAGCCATTAAACACTGATTAGGTTGGGAGAGTGAACCTTGTAAAACTCTAATTGGGTTTGAGTGTTAGCCTAAGTGAAAACACTTGTGAGATTTTTAGTGTGAGCCTTGAAAACACTTGTAAAAGTTTGGTGTGAGATTGAAAACACTAAGTTGGGAGTGAACTTATCAAAACTCCATAGATAGTGAAATACCCAATTGTTGATTGGGGAGTGGACGTAGGATTGGTTATAATCCGAACCGCTATAAATCTTTGTGTTCATTTTCTTTCTTTCCCTCTTGCTCAATTAAATTTTTTAATTCCCCACCAATTCAACCCCCCTTCTTGGTCCATATTGGGCAACAACATATACAACTGATAAACTTATTAATCGGCCAAAAAAAATAAAAAATATCAATTAATGAAATAGATATTTTCATATACATATATACCAATCAATTTAAATTAATCGGAAACATATGTATTTCATGCTGATAACGTTTTGTAAATCGATTTATTAGCACAGTAAATCAAAGAAAATAAGAAGTAATATAAAGCAATAAAATAAAAAAAATGAAAAAAAGAGAGAGAAAATATTTAAAGAGAAAATGTGCTCAAAAACTCATATTATTATATTAACTTTAATTTTCATAGTCTTGTTCTATAATTTCTGCATAATATATCCATATATATATATATATATATATATATATATATATATACAGTTGTGATTGTTTGGGGAACATATAAGGGTGCCTGGTGCACGATATAACAACTCGTTTAGAGAGGTTACTCTAACCCGCAAACCTCGTGGATCAAACCCAGGTCCAAAATCCAGACCAGGAGGTGTAGCGGTAGACTCCGATTGAGAGAGGAGAAAGAGGTTTGATCGGAGAGGAGAGAGATGCTGGAAAACCCTACACCGGCAACTCAGCCTGATTCCACCGCCGCCGCCGTCAAGCGCTATGCTCCTCCCAGTCAAAGGTAAGCTTTTTTTTTTTTTTTTTTTTTTGTCTTCTATATTTTCACATGTGTTACGTTATATAACCCTAGAACAGGCGATAAGGTCTTGCTGTTTCAAAATTTGCAGGAATCGTTCTCTTAACAGGCGCAAATCAGGAGGTTTGTTTCTCTGTCTCTCTCTTTTTAATTCTTTTTATTAAGTTTCAGGTTTTTAAATTTCTGGATTGAGATTGTCTTGTTAGAGTTTTATAGGAAATGTTGTTGAAATGCATTTATGATTTTGCTAATTAGCTTGTATTTTATTTTATGTAAGGAATTCAGTTTAAATTGAGCATGAAAATTTATTTAGAATTCTACATTTTTAATTTTATGGAATTGGTTATGCTTGAACTAAATTCTACTAAAATTGATAGAATTTGTAAATGAAATCTAAACTTAATTAAGGGTATAAGCTACTAAAACTAATGAAGCTATTTGAAATGAATCCTAAGTTAATTCAAACATTAAAATCCATTTACAAATGAAATTAATTTAACATGGATTTATTTATACCAAACACTATGTAAGACTTGTTTATTACTCATCCTGTTTAAATGGCTGTATGTTTTTTTTTAAATTGTTGAAGCTTGTACCTGGCCATCTATAAATTTCCTTCATTGTGGTAGTAGTTTTTTCAGCTCAATTCGAAGATACAGACCACTTTTTGTCTCTTTGTTTGCTGATTCATTTGGTGGTTTCAATTTTCTTTGTTTATCATCATCAGCACCATTGTTAAAGTGGGGGACTAAATTGCAAATAATCAATGAATGTGTTTTGTGCTTCTCGATTATCTTGTTTGGAAAAAATGCACTCCTTTTAGCTCGCTAGCAAATTTGCTTCAAAGTTGTTTGATGTGTGCATTAAATGAAAAGTATCCTCATCAGCTCTCTATAGAAAGATAAAATTGTCTCTATGGACTTTTAGAACCATTACTACTCAATTATTGACAATGACACTGTTAATCTACTATTAACAATTTGATTGTGATTTTAAGATTTGTATTCTTTGAATTCCTCATGAAAATGCAGCCCTTTACTGGGCAGAATGGAAGAAATGGACCTTATTTTTGAGACCAACTAGATTAGGATTGAGGTTATGTAACTTTTGTTGAATTCAATTCTATTCTCTATAATATTGTTGTGCAATTGACAGTAACAATCATTAACTTAATGAAATAGGTCAATCTTGAAGACCCATGCTGAAGCATATGTAAATTGCCTGTTTTTTGTACCCCTTGATTTTTTAAATTTGGCTAGGAAAAAAAGGAAGAAAGAAGGATGATTTTTGGATTGAAAGGAGTCAATTTGTGTTAAAACACTGTGTGCATTGGGCATCACATAACAATGAATAAGACTAAGATGTGTACGACACGAGCATTTAGGGTTTTGTATGGTGGCTTAATTATGGCTTGATTGTTGACGTGCCTTGTCTCAGCACTTAGGCTAGTGTGTTGTCAATTTTGCCTTTAACTATGCTGTAAAGATTTGTGAATGCATTGTGATTCATCTTTTGTGGCCACTGAAGAGGAATGTATTTGACTCTTTTTCTTACTTGATATGAGTTTGGTTGTCATTTGGGGATTATTAACCTACCCAGGAAAGTGGTGGATTGTTGGAGATTGATAGAGCCAAGTATAGGATAATAGTCATGGGTGGTAAAATTGCGAAGTTCACATTTTAGGGGTTAGATTCTTCTAAGTTTATTATGGGAAATGATTATTTTTTAAAATGCATGTAACAAGGCTAGTTGAGAAGACTTGTATGAAATGTATTTCTACTGTGAAGCCTTGGATGCTCTTATCATTTTTTTTTGCAAATAGGTTTTAAGACAAAATAATATGTCAACTTGGTGGCCATGCTAATATCGTAAACTTTGCTGGTCGCATTTCACTGCTCCTTTTCTCTTTCTTGATTATTAAATTTGGGCCATATTTAAGTTTGCGGTTTGTTATAGAGTTTTGGAGCAAACCGTTTGCTGTCAAAAATTAATAATTATTGCCAGGTATGTTGTTTTGAATATTATTTTATGCTCTCTTTTATGTACTTCGTTTGTCCTCAATTCCTCTATTGATATTTGATACAATCATTTGAAAGTACTGCTGCTTTGGACTAAAATTTCCATGTTTATCCAGCTCATTTTCTCAATGTTTGTTTGGTGGCATTGCTGGTTATTGCATAGCACATTTCATCGTCCTATTCTTGAATGTAAATTTCCTTGCTGTGGCTCAATCTACAATAATATTTTTAGTGCCCAAAAAGAAGATCCTGTCCACTGTTTATGCTTCCAAAACATGGAAAAGTTCATATTTTTTTTTGTCTATTAGAGCTTGTGCAGGGATTAAGATTGTCTTCACTTTGCAGACCGATTTGATCGAAGTAACAGTCTTTATGCAAATGATGCAGAGAAGAACCAGCAACATGCCCCTTCAAGAAATATTCCTGTTGTAGATCATGGTGATATAGGGAGCAGCAATCTCCTGAATGAGAACTCTCGTCTACGCTTAGTAGCCTTAGAGGGGTGCTGTCGCAGTGAGGCATCCCAGCTTTTGAATGATCGTAAGTGCATACTGCAGTTGTTTTAAAGTATTATTTATGTCTCAGCAAGCAGTTATATTGATTACCTTGTAATTATTGCTTTTATTCAATCAATAGATTCAATAATCAATATAGTTAAATGTGTAGAATGCCAATATATTTAACAATGACAATAACATGGTCAGCTAGAGAAAAGATTGAACTTTTGGTGTGATTCACAGTTCAAAATGCTTTTGGCCTAGTATATATGTTCATTTAGTCCCATGACAGAATGTGTTGTAGTTGCAATCACTGCATATGTTTGACTTACTAGAGGTAGGTTCTTTATTATACATATAGGTGAACCCTAAGAGATTGACTGTTGTCCTGTTGCATGCCAAATATAATATATAGATGCATAGAAAAGCATGGTTTCCATTGCAGGGAATTATAAAATGGTGTTGATGGACTTGACCCACCAATTTGTTGGGAATTGGATTGATGTCACTTCTTTTGTGGTTTCCGTTTAATCTTTGTTATTGTGCATCTGTAAAAAATTTCGCTTATTTGACGAATCCTCTTGTAGTTTCACTTATTTGAATTCTTTAGTAGTTTTGGTGGATGTGGAGTTTGAGGACAACTAATGCCTAAAGCAGAAGAAAAATTTAATTGTGTTTATGTTTTACCAACTTATTTGATAAAATAGGATACTGCTTTAGTTATTTTTTGAATTTCAAGGCCCCATGCATGACAATGTGTGACCCATTTATATCTCTGTCATTTATTTTAAGTGCAGGTTGGGCACTGGCAATGCATAAATACAATGATGTATCCATAGATTTATCTGGTAAGTAGAATTACCTCGGAAGTCTTTTTATTCTATCATTGATTTGACTGTATTCCTAATTATGTGTGGGCATTTTTCATTTGGGGATTACTTGCTTGTGCACAAGCAGTAGCATTCATTCCATGTGTTGTGCTTGTTTGCTTGTATGTGTGAAGCAAGTTTCATTGATATGATGGGAGGTATAATTATAGTGAGTTCTGCATAGTGTTTTATTGACTCTGAAGGGGGTGATCATCATATACTAAGGTTCACAACTTTTGGAATGGATTCTAGTAGACGGTAAGATTCATGTCCCAACAAGATTGCAAGAATAAAGAAAGATTGCAAGAATAAAGAAACATAAGACTAAAGGTTATTTTTGTTCTAGTGAAAACCAATATGGCATGTACTTAAAGTTGAACATAATGGTGTGCGCCATAAGTGTTTTAGTGGAAGCTGCATGGTACTTATGATGTCGCTTTGATGTCTTATTGATATCCAGTACATATTTTAAGGTGTTTGAAATCCATATTTCTATATTTTTAATAGATGTTGTGTTGTTTACATTGAGCCCAAATTGCTCTTATTTCAGATGGGCAAACATTGCTTGTGAATTTGTGCCTTGTTAGAAACTTTTGGGTGTATCATTCGCAAACATTTAGGTTTACTGTCTGGGTTTGCTCGTCTTCTAATATGGTGGCCTTTTTCTCCCCTTTCCTTCATCTGTTGCTGGACTTCCAATGCAAAATATAGTAAAACCCAAGTTTTAAATTTAGGAGAGTTTGTTAATGTTAGGTGATGTAACTTTTGGGTGTAGCATGTGTTAGCATTTAATCTTCTGCCATGTGACTATTTCCACGTTCTAGTTTTTGTTGCTGAAGATGTGAATGACTGTAAAACTCAAGGGTTTTCCCCCCCCCCCCCTCTTTTGGTAGGGTCTAGGAGTTAAACCACCCCCATGGCCCCCTACCTGCAAGGTTACCTAGTGAGGCAACCCAATTGGTTCGAACAACTAAATTTCCGTCCTGAACTAAATGGATCCTTCTCAATCTTGCAGACTTTCTATGAGCTATCATGATAATCATTTTCATCAATGTGAAAAATAACAATGAAAAAAATAGAGTATTTCTTTACATTGCAATAAAGCCATGCAGAATTGTTTGTAGATGCTATTATATACACTGGCTAGCTTATTTATTACTATCTTTTTTTCTGAATTATTAATCTCTTGTTTACATTATTCAGAAAGACCAGTTATGTGCCCAGGAAGTAGTGCGCCATGGGGACACTTTAGACTTCCTCATCAGGTGAACACTTTGACCCCTGCTACATCAATTTTCCCCTCTCCGTCACTCTCTCGCTCTCTCCCTCACATGATATGTTGCTGGATTGCTTTTTCAGTTCATGTCTGCAGCAAACACTGGTGGAGGACCCTCTTCTGGTTCACAGATGGACTTCTTAAGTGAACTTCGTCGTGCGATTCGGAACGCCAGTGCTAATTCCGACAACAGTCCCACATCTACTTAAAAGACGAATGTTGTGTGTCGTGTCTGAATCTGAGACTTGTGTGATGCTTGGAGCACTGGTGCTCAGGAGTCAGGATTACCTGTTCTATCGTGTTATTAAAAGCCAAAACCCCAAAAATGTGCTGCTTTGTTAAAAAAACAGTAATTTATGTGGCAAAAGTGTACTCAACCGAGACTATGCTACTTATATATAGTCATGTGATTTATGTTATAGAGGTCTTTTTATGTGTGTGATCTATCGTGTTGTACTTTATTGTATGATTTATATTTAGTTCCTCTATAAAACGCGACGGTGAGGCAAATGATGCAGGCATGTCAAAATCACCTTACAGTAATTTTGATGAAAATAATAGTGATGATGTTTTGATGTAATCAAAAGATTGTATATTATATGGTAACCATTGAACAAAAATGCGATACAATTGGTGATCATGTTACATTATTTGGAATGAATTTAAAAACATTTACACTTGCAGGTGATTATTCTTTCCATACAGGAATAATTCCTTGAGCTGCCAAACGCTTTTCCACCCAGAAAACAATATGTTTTGCTGTAATTTTCTTTTCATCAATTAGAAAAGGTTCAACAGTGCTTGCTTCTGTGCCATAGGAGGATAGTGAAAACCCTTTTGGACCTGTTCAACCATAACAAAGAAGCATAGCTCTTACGTATGGAATTTAACAATAATAAGGCATAGTTTTTTTTTTTTTTTTTTTTTTCAAGAAAAACAGAACAAAATACCTGTTAGGACTCCACTGGGAAAAAAGGCCCAGAATGAGTAGGGGTTGCCCTTCTTTTTGAAGGATCCTTCCAACTGTCATTTTTAAATAAATAAATGAGAAAATTTTTGGTTAATTTAATGATATAATAATGACAATGTAGAAGACTTACTCTGTTGTCTTGGAAAGATAATTCAAGTTCAGTAATATCTTCATTAATTTCAAGAATTGATTTCAATGAAGGGATTACATCTTCTTCCATCAACTGAGGCAGTGGTTTTACAAGAGCTTTTGCAGGTTTGGGCTTTGCTGGTGCCTTTTTTTCAACGTCCTTTACTTCCTTATCAGCAGCAACTAGTTTTAAAAAAAAAAAAAGGTTACAGATTTTCCACTTTGAAGTGATAATTCATTTATGATTTTTAACATTTTATCACTTCTAACAGAACCCATATCATATGGCCGACCACAATTAATTTCACTTCTAAGTTATAACAGAACTAGAAATTCCATTGCGAGAGGCAACAAAATCAATCATGGGCAAGAATGTAACTACTTACCTGTGGAAGTAGATGATTCTTGCTGCACAGCAGAACAGATGATACTTCGCCGTGATGTTGCTGACTTGCTAGCAATCTGCTACTCACATTATAAAAGATGCAGCTTATTTAGTATAATCAATCACGACCACATCACTACTTTCTATTTAGAAGTTAGAACCTTGTGCTAAACCATAATTGAACATAATGAAATGTTTATTTTGTTCCATTATCTTCTTCTTGGTTCCTAAAATGTGGATATTATAAGAAATTATCTATATTATGTCTCTATTTAATTTTTTTTGTTTCAATAAAGAAGTTAAAACCCAAATAATTATCAAATAAATTTCTAATTAAGCTTTTTTAATTCCATCTTGAACATAACTAATTATTTTTTTTTTCTCTAGTGCTCTCTACTTGCATCACTAAAACTTCCAATCCATTATTCAAGAAAATTTTATTTAATAGTAATATATAGAAAATATTTCTTGTCATAATTTTTACTATCTAAAATATAATTAATCAGAAACTGATATATATATAAATTAGTGGACCTAAATTCAGAAGAGAACATATATATATATAATTTAATGAATAAATGTTCTGCAAGTAATTAATTATAATGGAAAATTTTATACGTACCAAACAGAAAGTGGAGGTGGAGGAGGTGGTTCTGGCATTCCTACTAAAATATGAAGGTGATGAAGGGAAGCTTGAAACTCCCATAGCTCCACCTCTAGTTGCCATGTTACTGACTATTGAATGCATTAAAAAAATTTATTTTATTTTTAAAAATAATACTCTAAATTTCCAAATTATTATTTTCTTTCAATAACCAATCATTTTTCTATTTTTCTAAATTCTTTGTAATTTATATGTACAATATGAGAAGAAAAGAAAAGAAAAGAAAAGCAGAAAGCTGAACTCAGAACGGAAGAGAAGCACTCATAGAAGAGAAGAAAAGAGTATTCTGATCCACACAAAATTGGGTAAAATATATGCCACTGGTTTCTTATTTTTTCTGCACATATTAATTTCATAAATGATAAAAAAAAAAAAATCAAGAAAGTAGATAAAATAAATATATTTTTCTTGGTGGTCCACCATTTTCTGCCCGTCAGCATCTGTCGCCTATTTTCACTTATATATATATATATATATATATATATATATATAAGAAAATCAAATAAGGGTAAATACTATTTCAATAATAATCATAGTTATTAAATATGGACCGACATCAACCCAATTTATAATTCGAGTCAATGGATCAATAATTTAACCATTTGATCAATAGTTAAACGATGAATTAATGTAATTAATTAAATATATAATTTATCATTTTATATAATAAAATAAATATAAATAATAAAAAATTTAGAAGTACTTAAGTAAAAATTAATAAATTAAATATTTCAATTTATAAACATAAAATATATATATATTTTTAACCAAAGAAGTGAGATGGGTATAGTAAGTGGGGGAGAAAGGAGATTGAACACAAAAAGCTCCACCATGGATGTAAATAATGAAAGGGAGTTTGTGATTTTGGTTGGTGGCAATGGGAATAAAGAGACGAGCAGAGAGGTTGTTTTGTGGTGAGAAAAGGATGTCTTTATTTTGGACTCCTATTTGTTGGTCAATGGAGGGTGGCATAGTTTCTGTGCCTTGTAGTCTTTCTATATGACCAATTTTGTATACTCTGAAAAAGGGAAGGAACTCATGGGCTATTTCCATGGTTTTTGAGAAATCCATTGAAGAGATTTCAAGAAAGCAAAGGCAATGGCAGAGGATTGATTTTGATGTATGAATTTATAATTGGGAATAGCAGTTAGATCAAATTTGTGTATAATATAATTTTTTTTTGGGAAAATGAGCAATTGACAGATATTCCTGCTGCATGCCCCATTATGTTGCACGTGTTGCAATTTTTTTATATAAAAAAGCAGGTTAATATTATATTCATAAAACAGAGAACCATAGTAATTCTTGCATGCACTATTATTATTATTATTATTATTTATTATTATTTTTTTACGGAAAGAAAGAAAAAGCTAGTATTAAAGAGGCTTGAAATCCAAATAGGTATAAGTACACTGTAAGAACAAGGTTAATCCAACAATAAACAATAAATATGGACCTAAAGTCCATTAAAATCCTGCCCACAAATAGGTAATTTGACTTGGACTTGAAGCCCTTTATAGAAAATACAGCCTATAGGTTGAGAGAACAAACTAAATTACACAAATACACTAAGGCCACCCCTACTATGGAATTCTCCGTCGGAGCACCGATCTCTATCACCGGAGACCAGAAACCTAAAGGGAGCAGCACATGAAAGGAAGCACTTGTGGTTGAGCAAAACTCCAAAGAATAAGTACAGAGAAACTTCATTATCGCCCTTCACTGCCACAAACATCAAAAAGCAGTGACTCCATAGTAGAAGTTGGGCTCCTTCCGGTGATCGGACCGATGCCTAAGCCATGGAGGAGTCAGCCCTCTACTAAGGGCTTCGATACCCAACACAAAACCATATCAAATATGGGAACCTCCACTAAATACTCAAAGCCAAGGCTAACCATTCTTTTCCCCACCCCCGTTGATAAGGCAAATCCTTTATAGATCGGAGAACAAAACGGTGTGTAGGTCGGACCGCGCTGTAGTTGAGAGCGGCACCACCACTGCATGTGACAAAAGTCACAAATCCAAAAAAATCCAAGTGAACGAGAAGTCAATAGAGCACACAATATTTAACAAACGACTTTATTGAAAGCAAATATCATAAAATTACAACAACAACAACAACAACAAAAAAAGAGTAGTTCCACTAGTGACCGAAGTCACCAAAAGTAACCCAAGAAAAAAGCTCTTGCGGCGAAACCATGGAAGAGAATATACTGAGAGAAAAAGAGAGCTCAAAAGTTAGTAATTTTTTCTTGCATGCACTAATTGTTCAATTAGTAAATGTATATATTAATAAAATATGATTGAAATTTTTAGGTATTCCTGTGTTTTTTTTGTTTTTTATAAATAAATTTTTTTAATAAATATATTTATTATTTTAATATAAGGACTGATATTTTTTTAATTTATAAATAAATTTAAATTTATAATAATAAGATCACTTATTTTTAATTTTAATTATTATAAATAAGTCACATCTAATAATTAAGAATAAAAATAAACTATCTGAGAATTATAAATCTAGATTTATTTGTAAATCAAATATAACATATACACCAGCTGAGCTAAAGAATATCAAGCAAACATAACATTTATGTCTTTGGGCAAAAATAAATAAATAAATATAACATTTATGTCCTGTATACCAACTTATTGTCTTTTTCTTTTTTTCTTTTTCGTCCTTCTATTAAAATATTGTGCATACAAAAGAAAATTATCTAAAGTTAGGCCGTCTATTTATTATTTGAATATTCATATTTTTCTTTATTTTTTTTACAATACGATTATCAAATATCTTTATAATTTATAATTGCTTCTAGTAAAAAAATAAAATAATTCATGAAAATTAAGAAAATAAAAATAATTATTTTTCTTTAATAATATAAATAATGATTTTAAAATGAAAAATAAAACAAATTTTATAAGAAAATGTTATTTATTGCTTGAGTGACAATTTTATTTTTAAAGGCACAAAAAAGTATATTTAAAATTATATATATGTATATGCCAATGGCCTAGTTGAGATGGCTAGGTTTGAGGCCCTAGGATAAAGAGGTTTCAAATTTTTTTTTTTGAAACCCAATGGAACTTGCATTAATTAGAAATATCAATAGCTAATACATGACATAAAAAATTAGGAGGATTAGACAACCACTCCTCAAGACCTGACTTTGAACATGCAACTCTAGCTAGCATATGAGCTGCCATATTCGCAGATCGCCTAATATGATTAAATCGCACTTACCTAAAGTGCTTTACATAACTTTTGATATCATCAATTACAATATGGAAATACCATAGATTCTTTTGACCTCTAATACTTTGAATTACTTGTAGAGCATCAGATTCCACCATACACTTATCCATTCCATGAAGCTTTAACCATAATAATGCTTCCCTAATTACAATTGCTTCTGCTTTCCTAACTGTGAAATTGCCCAAAACAGGAATTGCCTTTGCCATTACAATATAGCCCGCATCATCTCGAAGTATACAGCCAATACCCACCTTTGAACCCGATGCATCAATGCTAGCATCAACATTGAGCTTTAGCCAATCATGCTCTGGCTTTCTCCAAACTACCGTGCCATCACCCAGATTGTTTTGCTCATCAGTACCTACATGAGCCTGTGTTTGGGCTTGTTGCCACTAACTAAGCATTTGACCTGCGAAATTAACAACATTTTGTGCCGTGCTGGACTGTTGTTTCCATACCCAATTATTTCGCTGGGTCCATAATGCCCAGCATATAATAGCAAATAAAGCACAATTCTCAAGAGAATTTGACATGAAATAACTACAAATACAATCCCACACCGAGTCCCCAACCGGTTGCACATTCAACCCAGATAAAAGCCAAGCATCTCTTGCTATAGAACAACCAAAAATAACATGAAAGGTAGATTCATATGCCCTTCTACACCACTTACATTCAGCATCAACCGGTACATACTTTGCACAAAGATTCATATTAGTAGGCAAGCAATTTACACAAACTCGCCAAAGAAGATTTCGTACCTTAGGTGGCACTACAATTTTCCAGATTTTCTTCCAGCATGGTTGGTCTTGGCTTGTACTTTCACCCTGTTGCAGCCTGTAGCAAGATTTCACCTTAAATAGCCCTTTTTCGTCCGCTAACCAATACCAGGAATCTTCTACTTCACGCACAAAAAGAGGAATTGACAAAATGAGTCGTTTATCTTGGTCATTAAACAGATCCGTAAGGATATCCGCATCCCAAGCACGATGGTCCATCTTCATTAGAGAATTAACACAAGCACCATCAAGTTCTGGAATTTTTTCAGTGCTAATTTGCCCATCATCACAAGTTGGCAACCATAAAGAGTTCCAAATAGGAATAGAAGTTCCTGTACCAATTCTCATTCTACACCCCTTTTTCAAAATCCCTTGCGTCTCCCAAATACTACGCCATGAGTAGCTAGGATTCGCACCCAATTTCGCATCAAGAAATGAGCAACATGGATAATACCTTGACTTGAGAACCTATGACAGTAGGGAATTTGGACCAGTTATAAGTCGCCAGCCTTGTCTCGCTTATAAGGCTAGATTAAAGCATCTCAGCCTTCTAAAACCCATGCCACCTGCACATTTAGGACAACAAAGGCGTTCCCAAGCCATCCACCTAATGCCTTTTGAATCTTTCTTGTTACTTCCCCACCAATAAGCATTCAACATCCGTTCAATTTCGGTGTACATCTCCAAAGGCAAAGAGGTTTCAAATTTGAACCTTGCAAAAAATTAAAATTGTTTAGATTTATTTTCTACACAATATTAAAATTCAGTACTTAATTTTTCAATGCTTAATTTTTAATTTTACCAAACGCCACCTTAATTTATTAAATTTAACGTCTTCAATTTAATTAAGAGATATTATATATTAAGTCAAAATAAATAATTTATTATTTCTAAAAAATGAAAATCGATCAATTAATTTGTGGTCAAATTATAACTTTAATATTTAGCTGTACCAATAAATCAAAACCTCATTAACATTTTAAAATTCTTTTTAAAATTACAATCAATTATCATACAAATTACAATCAATTACAAGATGGTGGAAAAAGAAAATGAAAATTGCTTATAAATAGGTATTACCACCCCTTCATCAAATGAATTCAATCATTCAATCAAGAAAACAAATATTTAGAGAGTTTATATTTTTTTAGTTTCATTTCTTTCTATTTTGATCAAGAAGAGAAGTTTTGGAGCTTGTGTACGTCAAAGATTGTATATCAAAAAAAGTTCTTTCTAAACTTTTATTCTTCAATTTAATAATAAATTATTATTATGTTTTCTATTAGATTGGTTGTTAATTTAATTGTTTCTTTCTTCTTAATTATGAGTAGCTAAATTTCTTCTCTATGATTTAGATGTAATCTTTTGATTTGCCTATGACTATCTTTGTTTAATTGATTTAATTTTGATTATTAGAATTAATCTTTTATTTTAGAATTTAATACTTGTAAATAATTAATCACTTTTTACATGTTTAAAGATATTATGTGAAGTAGCGAGAGTGGAAGTAATAAATACTGAAATTTTTAAGCGTTGAATATAATTAATATGTTTGATAATTATTATTACTGAAAATTATTAAACTTTTTTATTGAACATATGATATTGATATTTAAATTTTAACTATTAAACACAGTTTTGAAATTAAAAAAAATAAAAATCATAAATAAAAAAATTTAGAAGCAACAATCATATTAGAATAATATTTCTCATAAATTTTTAAAAAATAAATATGCTAAAGGTATAAAAGTTATTTTAATAAAAAAATTTAAAAATTCAATAATTGAGCGTGTTCAGTAGAAATATTAAGTTAAATATTTTAACTTACTATTTTAAATGGTTTTTAACTTAATTAAAAATTTTAAATTGAGATTATTTTATATTATTGAACTATTTTAAAATTAATAATTGTAAGAAAAATTCTTATTTATATCACGAGCATATCATTATATTATAGATTCAAATATTTAATAATAATATATTTATAGTGCTACTAAATATCAATATATATTAACATGTTAATAATATGGTCAAATATTTATAATAGTATTAAAAAAAATTATTATAAAAATTATTATATATTTTTGTTATTAGTGCTACTAATTTTTATTAGTTTTAAATTTTTTATTTTTAGTAATATAATCAACATGTTAAAAGGGATTACTTCTAACAATGTCTTAGTCAAATTAAATTCTTTTGTTAGATGAATTAAATAGTGTGCTCTTATATTCTCTTATTAAACAAGGAATATTTAATTTGTTTGAGTTTATTTTCTACTCATAATTGATTGTAATAGTTATCCGTTGTATACTTAATATTTTTAACAATATCTCCTTTGTTGTGTACTATGTCTGTTGACCAAAGAAAATTACGCATAAATACATGTCAATTTCAATAATAAAAGGAAATATCTCTTTATTTTGTAAAATATGTAGAAACCACCTGTTACATTCAGAATCTAAAATAAATGAGTAAATAAATTTATCTCTTGTATCCTAGAAAGATGAACAAATTAACTTACGCTACGTACCAATCAGGGAAGCAATCACCACGTAGAGAAGGATTCCACTATCTCACAATATAAGAATATTTTCTTAGCCTCAAAATTTATTTTGGGAGAGAACTCATAGAGAGTTGTATTCTATTGTCTGTTTCTATTTATTGAAGAACTGATACTCTTTTGCTATATCACTTATGATATATATAGTGTTTTTTGGATAAGAATTGTTATAATCTTTTTATTATCAAAAGAGATTATTTTAACTCAAAAAGAATTTTAAAATGAATCAACAAATCCTTTTAGAATTCTAAGATAATATCTTATAAGATAATATCTTCTAAAATAATATCCATATGTTATATTTTAATTAATTAACTAATAATTAATTAATGATTAATGGGCATGAGTCTATACACCTGTCATGGACGTACCCGAACCCGATCCATTAATTCTAGCATCTCCCACTCGTACATGACGAGACACATCCCATCTGTTGCAAACTTTGTAGGCCTTTCATACAAAGCAAATAGACCATGCGACTGGCACGCTACGAGAGCTCTAAGCTATACACCTATTTGGGATATATAGCGTCTCAACAAAAATATTTTAAGTAGATAAAGCATGCACCTCCCTAGATTACTTATCACATTTCTTTGTCTCTCTTCTGATCTCATAACAAATTTCATATTCACAATTATGTTAACTCATAAACATAATTGGTCGTCCTGTGAATATAAAAATCGAAAGTGACCACTGAGTAATCTTCCTTTCAGCTTAGTTCCCTCAATCATAAACCAACTTGTTTTTCTAGGAATGTTCCATAGGATCGTATCACTCATGATCTTCTGGCAACAGCCTAAGATAGCCAACATTGAATTATATCTTAAGAACTAGCCAAAAGTCAAAAAGGGTAGTAAATTTTGAGAACCATAATTCCCAAAGGTCTCACATTTCCAAAAGTTGAGATCATTAACTTTTGTCCTCCTTATGGTCGTAATTTTCGCACATGTGGTATGAAACACATGTCATAATGTTCTCTCATTTCCCACGGAGTGCATGTCTATCAAAAACTCATTTTGATTTATGAATACTATACAGATGATAGTTTCGACATACTCAATGTCTAACTTGAGTTCACTTATCTACTCAGTTTACTTCAGAACTCGCATCTGGCGATCTAGACAGATACAGGCATGACTTGCCATTTCAATATCACCATCATGATATACAAATCTCATTTTCAAATGAGACGAATATCTTGTTTTAAGCACGAGCTCTCTCAATTATCACCCAGATAATTTGCTTAAAATCAGTCTCATCTTTATTCATCACATAGACAAATAAAGGCGATTACCCATGTGAGAGGGTCAATCTTCTTTCTGTCCGACATGCTTTTCATATTTCAATAATAGTAAATGTACCAATTATTTAAACTCATGTAAGTAAAAACAAACATCATGTTTTTAGTATTAATAATAAAGTGAACATCGTTTTGGGAAAAATAACAAATAATGTAAATACATTAACATCTACGCAATCCTTAAGACCTTGTATGTCCAATGAATACATCTCTAGGAATAGGTTTTGTGAAGGGATCTACAACCATCTCATGCGTAGAAATATATTTCATGTCCACCTTTCTATGTGTAACCATGTCTCTCAGAAAATTATATTTTGTGTCTATATGTTTGGTCTTGCAATGGAATTTTGGGTTTTTGGTGTATGCTATGGCTACTTGACTGTCACAGTTTATCAAAACTGATTCACTTGCATTACCTATACCCAAATGTTCCAAAAATCTCTTTAGCCAGACCACCTCTTGTACTGCAGCTGAAAATGCCACAAATTCAACCTCCATTGTGGATAATGATATACAGGATTGTTTCTTGCTACTCCAAGATATAGCACCATTGTTAAGCAAGAAAACAAATCCGGAAGTGGATTTTCTCTCATCCACATCTGCTGCCCAATCAGCATCTGTATAGCCTTTCAATTTCAGATCCCCACCTTGATAACACAATGAGTAATCAACAGTACCCTTTAGATATCTCAATATCCTTTTAACTGCTTGCCAATATGATGGGCTTGGGTTGGATTGATATCTGCTTACCATCCCGACAGCAAAGCAAATATCAGGTCTTGTACACAACATTGCATACATTAGACTTCCAACTGCACTTATATAAGGGACATTTTTCATACGTTCTTGTTCTTCTAGAGTCCTAGGACATAATCTCCGGTTTAAGCCTTCGATTTGGCAATAGGAGTATTTATATGTTTGTAGTCACGCATATTGAATTGCTCAGGTACTTTCTTTATGTATGTCTCTTGTGAAAGAGATAACAATTTCCTTGTACGATCTCTTGAAATCTTAGCTCCAAGAATATATGCTGCATCACCCATATCCTTCATTTCAAAGTTGGAGGACAACCATACTTTGGTATGATGCATATATTCTTTGTCATTTCCAGCTATTAGTATGTCACCAACATATAATGATATAATGACAAATTTGTCCTTTGACCTTTTAATATAAACACAATGATCTTCATCTATCATAGTGAAATCATTCAACACGGTTGCATTATGAAAATAGATGTACCATTGTCTTGAAGACTGCTTAAGACCATAGATTGACCTTTCAATCTACAAACCTTATGTTCCTGGCCTTTTTTGATGAAGCTTATAAGTTGATCCATATAGATTTCTTCATCCAATTCTCCATTGAGAAAAGGCAGTCTTTACATCCATTTAATGTAATTCAAGGTCAAGACTTGCCACAATAGCTAGAATCAGCCTTATAGAGGCAAACCTCACAACAGGAGAAAATGTCTCTTTATAGTCAATTCCTTCCTGTTGTGTATACCCCTTTGCAACGAGACGAGCTTTATATCTCTCGATGCTGCCATCAGCTTTGAGCTTAATTTTGAGAATCCATTTATTCCCAATAGTTTTATGTCCTTTTGGGAGATCTACCAAGTCTCAGACTTTGTTTGATCTCATAGACTCTATTTCCTCTTCCATTGCTTTCATCCATTGATCACTAGCAGGGCACGAGAGAGCCTCTTTTACATTCTTTGGCTCTTTATCATCATGTGATACAACCATAAGAACCAATCGACAGCGCGGAATGATTCCACGGTTACTACATCTCAACTCAAGATCATGAGGAACATTTTCATCAAGTTCCATTGGACTATCACTTAAACCAGGATCCATCAAGCTCTCACTAAAACCAGGATCTGTACTCCCACTTGGACCAGGATCACTCTCATTCGGACCGGTTGGTGGAATTGGACCAATGCCACCCACCAACTCCCACTCGGATGAAGTAGTCTGTCACGACCCAACTTAAGAGTCGCGACCGTCCTAGGGTATGGGTAACCGACTAGGCATCGAAGACCCGTAGAACACACATACTAACATTAATCTAATGAAATCTAGCAGAGTGCCGACAGCTCATACACTAATCCTAAGATACGCAACCTGCATGTAACACTTCAAATCAATCACCTTATACCCTCAACTTCAATTTAACATTTTCACATGCTTCTTAACATATAGCTCATCTTACACATCCATCATTCAATTTATTTAACATAAATTATGAACATATGTTACAGACCATAATTCAAAATTTATAACATTCTATACCCAAAACGACCATGGAGCTCTAAGATCAACTTCAAATTACATGTACATTTGGAATTAAAATAATATAATATAACTTCTTTAGTTTAGTACTTCCCAAGCGAATAAGATACTTAAGAATTACTTCGCTCCTCTTCTAAGCACCTGAAAAATATTAACAACCACGGATTAAAATAATTTCAGTGAGTAAATAATCTACTAATATGATATGCAAGCATGAATGAATAAATAATGGTATTAATATCAAATAATTTCATTATGAAATGACATTCGAGAATCTCATTATAGAATAACATTTATAGATCGCATATATTTTTGTAGGAAACAAATAATAATAGGTATCGATATCCAACTAATTGCATTATGACTTGGTATTTATGATTCTCATATTTCTTTTTAATAGAAATCAATAATTTAGAAGCGGAGTGCTTCCTACATATTTACATATAAGGATGGAGTAGCGGCTTGAGCCTTGCTTACTCCCACATATAGAAAATTGGAGCAGAGGCTAGGTTACGCATGCTCCCCACATATCATGTAATCACATATAAATTAGAAGCAGAGGCTAGGTTACGCATGATCCCCACATATCACGTATAGAGCGTAAGATTGATCAGGTCTTACGGCTAGGACCACCCCTCCTAGCTGAGATTCGGATGCATACACCCCATCCACGGGTTTTACCATGTGCATAGGGTCTGATGTTATCCACATCAGCTGGGGATTTCTGCTTTAAAGAAAATTCCACTTATCACATATATTGAGCATCATTTAGGAATATTCAAGTGATAATAGGCATATAGACTGATTTTCGTATCATGTGAATTCAAATAATATGAATCATTTAGATCAATGATAAAGTGAACAATATTAAGAAGAAACTCTAGTAGCAACGTATACAATGAATTTAGGGTTTTAATCAATCAAATAGCTCATATATAACTAGGGCTTTCCAAGAATCAATGAATTCAATGATATCAACAAATTTAGGATTTTTGATATTCAATAAGGTTGGCAAAGATTATGGAATACAATGGTATGCACATATTATGTCAGTAAATTATTTACTCACCTTATCTCGTACGCTCCTACGGACTAGTACAGGCAAAACGGATGATTGTACACTTCACAATCATCTTCTTTAATTTGATTACCTTTTGATTTTATGTTAAATAGTACACATTCAATTTACATTTTTTTTTGCACAGTGATATATATATATAAAATATTTGATTTTACTAACCTTAATTATTTAAATTAATTCCTAATTTTGTATAACCTTATTGTTAACTAATTAATTCAAGTTATATATATATATATATATAT
>CATKHJ010024601.1:0-11254 GCA_949750685.1 Vernicia montana | reverse complement strand
CAATTTTAATTAATTAATTAATTTTTATTTTCAATTAAATTTTCACTCAAATTGATTAATTAATCCTTTTAATTAATTAAATTGAGTAATCAAGTAATCAAATCTCCCTTTTTCAAAATCAATCATATTTTCCGAAACGGAACTCCGCTCCGGTAAAATCACTCTCCCATCACTCAAACCCACAAAGAAGGTATAATCTCTTACCCTCACTCAAACCCCAAATCAAACCAAACCAATCAAATCTGACCGATTTTTAAACCCCCCTTCCACCTCATAGTGGAATGAACTACGTGGGTTTTGATCTCCATTCAATGGGGTACGTAGGCAAGCTTGAAATCTAAATCCAAGTTTCAAATCCAAATCTCAATCAATCCCCTCCCCCATTTATTTTCCATATAAATGTCAATTTATGCTTTCCATATAAATTTTTAATTGATGCAATTAGTTAATTATTTTTGGGAGTAAAGGAGCGATTTTGTGATTTCCCTAATACCCATAAGGTTTTGAGGAAATAATCTCCTTTTCTTGTGGATGTTTAAATACCTGCTTTTATTTTCTTATATGTCTCATAATTATGCCATGCTCATGCATTATAAATTGTCATTAATACTTATCATTCATGAAATTATTTTTCAAGTCAAATTAAATTTAAAAGCCAAATTGAAATTATTTTAAAACCAAAAACCTAGTCCCCAAGCTCAACCTGGTTCGAGGGCTGGTGACTTTATCCTTGGGTAAATTAATCAAAGATTAATAAATTGGAGTCAAATCGGGTTTTTCCTTAATTTTTTCATTTAAATAAATTAGGGTGGCGACTCCAGAACCTTTTCAAAAATCAAATCAATTTTCTGAGGCGATAGCCGCTTCCAATCGTGAGCACCGAAATCCATACCTAAACCTCCCTTAAAAATCGCTTAGCCTTTCCTTAAGGCAATAAATTTTCTCCGAGCGAGGGGAGGGGCATTTGGGCGAGGCCTCACAGTGGGATAACACCACTGTCCCCATGCTCGAATATCAATATCATAAAAGGAAAGCTACCATGTCCTGAACATCATCACATGCCTGCGAAGATACATCTGACTTAGTTTATAGACCCAATCAATCAAGTCACCTGTGCACATGATCTAATGGATTTTTCCCCCATTAGTTTGGTATTCTATCAATACAGGTTAAGGACTTAAACAAATATTGATTCGGTAGGATTTTTATTTCAAACATAAGGTTAACACAAATGGTGTAACACCCCGACCCTGAGTTTACTGTGAATATTGAGGTTGAAGGGAAGTGATCGGAGTAGGAGCGAGGGAGTATATATGACGGTTGTGAGAATCAAAGAACTGAAAAGGTATCGGTCTGGAAATCGAGCCCTGACTGTATAAAATAAGGTAGAGGATTTTAGAAAAGCATCAAAGGAGCTATATTTGACATGGAAACAAGTGAAATGAAGAGTGTAAGAAGGAAAATAGGAAGTTAGGAATTGAAACCTTAAAAATGATACGGGTTGGAAAATTGAGGTGTTAAGTGCAAGATCGACAAATTTCGATCTTAGAAAGGATTTCTAGATTTTATTTTGAGAATTTATATAAATATGAGGACATTAGAAGTAATGGAATATAAAAATTGAATTAGAGATGAGCATAAAAAATACCTAAGTGAAATCGGTATGCAAAGCGCGAAACCGATGGATTCCGACTCGGAGATTTTTAATTAAATCTTGATTGAAGGAATTTAATGGGAGAACTATTAATTAGGATACTAGAACCCTAAAAATTAGGTTAAAAATAATTTTAGACTAAAATTAGAAACAATAGTAAAGTTGTAAGTAACAAAGGGCAAAAGTGTAATTTTTCTTAAATAGATAATTATTATTTTGACTAAGTAAACAAAAAAAATTAATTAATTAAAAACATGTGTATGGTTGGCTTAAGGAGGAGAGTTGTGGAGGAAAATATGCCAAAAAGATTAGTAGCTAAAAAATAAATGAAAAAGAAAAAGATAAGTTGAAAGATGAAAGTTATCATCTTTCATTTTGTAACTAAAAATTTACAAAGAAAAGAAAGAGAAAGAAAGAGAGAGTAAAGAAAAGAAGAAGAAGGATAAGAAGAAGAAAATTATTTTTAAGGTAAAATTAAGAATTAATTTAACTCTTTTTATCTACCTATACATATATATGTGTTGTGTGATGATTGTGTGATTGTATTATTGTGTTGATGGTATGGTGTGGTTATGTTGGTTGATGTGTGATGGAGAATTGAGATTTTGAAGTTGAGAAAAGATAAATTGATAAGGGAAGAAGACCTAACTAAAGTAGTTTTGTTGGAAATGAGTAAGAAATTAAAGAATTAGATGAAGGAAGCAAAAAAAAACTAAAGTAGACAGATTTGAGGATTTAGAAGTACTGAAATTTCAGAGGGAAAAATTAACCACTTAGAGTACGAATTTGAAGAAAGTTAAAACATAAAAATTATATATCTATGTCTTTAGTTTATTTCTCTAGAAGTAATTTTAAGTTAATTCTTGTTATTTTGGGAGATATGATAAGGAGAAAAAAAAATTGCTTCCTACAGAGTACCCTAAGATTTTAGAAAGTTTGAGGCCAGTTTTGAGTATTTTAGGATAGGAATTTGAAGATGACTAAAACATAAGAAATAGACCTTAATATGTCTTTTATATGATATAAAAATTTCAGAGAAAAACTCCAAGTATATTAGGATATATATGGAAATTTCTAAACTATGACCGGGTATCTAGACTGAAAATATTTCTGATATTAATCCTTAAGTTGGACAATCTTGGAGGTAGAAAAAAGTTGAGATCAAAACTAATTAAATGTACCTTTATAAGCCTAGTTTCATATAAAAAAAGAATTGTTCCATTTGGAAAAGTGTAGCTAAATAAATGGCAAAAACAGTAAGGCTGGGTTAGGGCAGGATCCTATAAATATGTTTTAAACTTTAATGTTTTAATGAATTTGTTATGCAAATTAAACTTATTGAGTGTATGTATTATGTGTAGAGAATCCTAAAGAGGAAGAAAATCCTCAAATAGTTTAATTGAAGAAAAGTTAATAAAGACAAGTGCAAACAAGTGATTGTATTCTACACTTTTATGTACATGAAATTGCCATTTGTTTCTTTGATTGAATTGTCCATATTGTTATTCATACCTAAATCTTTACTTGAAATTGAATTAAAAACCATATCATATTTCCTTTGACAGTGATATTGTACATTGCTTGAATTCCAACATAATTCTAGTATTGTAGTGCTCCATTGATTTTTCCTATCTATATTTTCCTGTCTATTAGTGAATTAAACATTTCTCAGTGTTAATTGAACATTCTTTGAAGTATCAGAAATGGTACAGTGCTATTGTCCTTAATGCAAAGATCCCCTTTTTCAAGTATGGGAAACACTGGACTTTATGCACAATGAAGTGACCCTTGCTAGGAGGGATTTTGAATGCCCTAGCCATAAGGTCTAGCTAACCTTACATTATGGTATTGCTCCAAAAGAAGAGCCCCTGCCACTAGTGTAATGTTGATAAGTAGCGATGAAAAATTTCGTACTCATCTAGTGAATTCATATTTCTGCTGAGCCCTAGTGTCAATGTTATCGATATTGTCTTGATTGCTATCGTTCTTAATATTGTCATTCTTTCTACTGTACCTTAGTGCCAGTGTTATTGATATTGTCATTCTTTCTACTGAACCTTAGTGCCAGTATTATTGATATTGCCTTCATTGTTATGGTTCCTAATATTGTCATCATTGTTATACATATATATTTATATTGGATTCTTGATCTTATTGTGAAACCAAATTGTAGTGAACCGAATAAACTGACCCCATGTGCATAATTGTTTAGAATGCATTCACTGAGTTTTACTCACTCCCCTTCCCCTATTTTTTTTTTTTTTTTTTTTTTACAAGATTAGAGGTTTATCAGTGCAGCTCAAGTTTTATTATTCACTTGAAACTGTTAAGTCGATGTAAGGGAAAAATAATGTGTTTTGATGTTTGTATAATTAATTATAAGAAAATATATGTAAATAAAATTAGTGTGATATTTAGATGCTCCATGGTACCTAAAAATCATAAATTAGTGTTGTAAATTATCTAATATATATAATGATGCTAGTGAATAACTTAATGTCAGTGTTTCATATGAAAGTGCAGTTAATTATTAAATTGTAAGATTGACATTGAAAATAAATCATTACATGTGAGGAAAATATTAGGAGGATTTATATTGATTACGAAGTTGAGGATATAAGGAAGGAAAATTATTGGAAGTGTAACTTATTTTGCAGGTTGTGATTCTGAGGTAGTGTTATATGTGCAGTCAGCGCTCCGCTGAACTGCAGTTGAGTTGTAGTGTTAATTGGGTTCTACGGGTTTTCGGTAGATTTAGGCCCACCCATGCCCTAGGACCGTCCATCCCGAAAGTGGGATGTGACAAATGGCTTCGTCAATTACAAATACATTGGCTTCGGCCCAAGTGGCCTCGTCAATAGCAATTACCGGTTTATGGCCCAAGTGGCCTTGTTACATCAATAGTCATAATGAATTATAAAAAAGAAATTACAATGATGAGTTACCCACTGATAGTGATGGTAACAATAAAAATGAAAATAATATATCATATATTTAGATCAACAAAGGAATAGAATTCAACAAAAACACATAGAAAGGTTTTAATGCATTTCATAACTTTACATTTCAAAATTTTACCTTAACAAAATTTCACCCTTCAGCCAAAGCGCTAGCTTCTCCAATGAAGTCAAAAGAATCTCCATCAACTAATCCATTAGGATTTATCTTAATAATTCCCTGATCATTCTAGACCACGGCATCACCACTTAAGGCTCCTCTGATCATCATCAAGTTCAGCATCTACCATCCTTGGGCTCACTGAATCCACAGATCTATCATCTAGACTCACCTAGAGCTCTTCTAAGAAAACTAGAAGAATCATCTACCATTTAGATCTCGGTTTATCTGAAGGTTGAATATCTTTTTTTGAAGAAAATACTCGGTTAAAGAATTCTAGTTTGGGTTTGAATCTCACAGAAACTCAGAGAAAGAAATTCAAAAATTCAAGTTTTAGAAAGAGAAATGTCACCATTCACAATGGTTATTGCACAGTTTCAAGGGCTTAATATAGAAGAGAAATAATAATATTGTATTCTTGGTTAACATAAAGTCAATTATGGAAAAGATAAATTACATCGGTAAGGAAAATTTTTCTTGGAAAATTATCTTTTATTAAATGTCTAGAAGACCATCAGTGGTAGATAACTTTCCATCCTAACCACACATCTTCTGACACAACTTAAAATATCTAATACTACTATTAAAACTTACAATATACATTGCACAACAATAAAAACCCATCGTCTTACCTTAAAAACCTAAACATATATTGACGCCCTATCATCGAGTCTACAGCTTGTCCTCGTTCTACTCAACTTTGACTTACTCAGTTCGCTTTGTTAGTCCACAAACTTCCTCAGTCTCATTACCAATTTCTAGACTCATCTCATACATACCGAACTCCTTAACTTAACATATCTTTTTTGCCTCATCTGTACAAAATCCTCACATTCGCTCCGCTCTCTTTATTGAACCAAATCCATCTGTTCGTTCACTAATATATAGTTCTTTGCTCGTCTTTGTCTTCGTTTAAACTAAGCTCATATATCTGTCTAAACCTCTCTATCAACTAACTTATACATATTCCTCTTCATGTCATTTCTTTCATCATTTCTATCATCTCTAGTTCCTCCTCGTATCATTTTCCTTCATAATTGTCACGACCCAATTTTTGAAATGCGACGATCCTAAGGCAGGAGTAAGCCTAAAACCACCAAAAACCCATAAAACTTATACATGCTATAAATCCATTTTAGTATCATGCAACTAACATAAATGGTACATATATACCAAGATCACAACCTGCACATCAAGTACATTTCCAACTCTAACTTTTACCTCACTACAATATATCAAACATAATACATTTCATAACATCATTAACCATTACTTACAACTTCATTGTATACATATCAAATTACAATATCTTCATTTACAACCGTGAAGCTCTAGAGTGATTACTAAATATACATATATACATATAACAAAATGGAGCTTTACATTGATCAAGTAAGCCTCAATTGATGAAAAAGAACTTGAGAAGTCAACTTTGAGTATCCTAGTGCTCTTTTGAAAAACATAATCCACAACTTATGAGAAATCTCAGTAAGTAAAGAATATACTACTATACTTATGAGGCTAGGTATTCAATGATATATCAACTCTCTTATGGGCATATGAACAAATAAAATAATATAACAAGAAATAGAATAACAAATGGCATTTAGGCATATGAATCAAATGATAATTTTTTTAGCAAAAATTGACTGTTGGAAGCGGAGTGCTTCCCTACAATCTTCAATTTTTGATCTTCAATAAAGTCATAAGACTAGCTAGGTCTTATGGCTAAAACCATTAAACTCTTCCTAGTTAAGGTCTGAATAATATGCCCTATTCTCAGGTACCCGTATGCATATAATCTGATATATTACCCACAACAGTAGGAGATTTCTACTTTAAGACACAGGGTTTCTCATAAAAAGAACTTTAATGACAAATGGTTCAATACAAATAACCGGGGTTTTAAAAATTAAATCGGTGATCGAATCGGTCAGATCACCAGTTCGTTATTCAATCGATTGGACCAGTTGAACCGATGGCCCGATCAGTTGGACAAAACATCTTCATTTCTTTTTTTTTTTTAGTCATTTTATAAAACATTCCCATTAATAAAGGTCTGACCGGTCAAAAATGGGCTAAAAATTGATCAAAACTTATCAAAAACCAGTCAAATGATGGTTTAATCAGAGTTCTGGTTTTTTCAGTGAACCGAATTTAACTAGCTAACAATTCTCGGTTGAATCGGTTGGTCCAATATGGTTTTTAAAACACTGCAAATAACTTCAATATCAAATGTATAAGGTGGCTTGAATATAAATAGGCTCAAAAATTCAAATACAAGCATAATATTATATTTTTCACTCACTTTTAACAAAAAAAAAAAAAACTTCCTTGTACTAAAATCTCCTATTTACATTAAACAAAATGGATGGTTATAATTCTCTTATTTATCTTCTCTATGATTCTCTGTAGGTTCTACAAACCACCAATACACATAAAAGAAACTTAATTACTTCTCATCTAAAATTCGGAATCAATAACATATTCACTCCTCTCTAACCCGAATTCATCTTCAATCAAAATGGCTCATTTAAAGTTTATAATTACTTATCTATTAACCTTATTACTAATACATACAAATACATTCAATTTATGTCCTACCCTAATTTAGAACAACAATATTCATTCTTCCTTTGTTCAAACTTATTTATAATCCTAGTTAGGAATCCATATAGGTTCAAAATTAATTAAGGAATATATGGTTAAAATTTAATATTAACACACATTACAAACTCTAATTCTACCCTTTTTAGCTTTAGGAATTTATTGCATAATCACCCCTTCATCCTACTTAAAATTAACTTTAACAAGAATCAAAAGTTACATCTTAAACTGAATTTTATTTCCTTTGAAATGCTTGGCCGGCCTCTCCTTATTCTTGGACATAATTTCATTAATTTGTAGAGCAAATGGTGTGAATAAGGTGCTTTAGATGAGTTTAAATGGAAGGAAAATGGGAAGATAACTAATTGTCATCTTTTAATGACATGTGTCAAGTAGGTGGTTTAGTATGATTGGCCCATTTGTCCCTTCCTTGGCCAGCCACCTTTTCTTTCTTCTTCTTCTTCTTCTTCTTCTTCTTTTCTTTTTGGCTTAGCTACTTACCATTTTACCTTTCTTACTTTTACTTTATCCCCACTCTCTACTCATTTAACTCCTAACCTAATGTTAATGCACATACACTTATTCATTTACAATTATTTGTCTATAACTCATCTTAAGTTGTAAATTATTTTTATTCAAGTTACTTAAGGTTTCATACTCTCATTTACACTTCTCACTAATGCCTCATATCCCTTGACACATATATCTAGCTTAGGGTTAGGATATTATAGTAATGCCTTGCCTCATTACTAAGATCTAGCCTCGTCACTATGGTCCATTCTCACTGAAATCTCACTTTTGTCACCAACATTATCCTTACTATGAAAGTTCCTATTCCGCTTTGTCACTGCACTATATCCTCAGTGTCATTCACTCGCTTAAATAGGGATTCTTTCATCCTCGTTTCGTTTTTCTCCTTAACTCATATTACAATCTAACAAAACATCATAACTATCTCTTCATCCTAATCCTCATAATTACACCATCTCACTCATTCTCATGAGTTCTTTACAGATAACTAATATCTAGGGTATTACATTACACAAATAACCGAATACACCAAACCAAGTATGGGCTGCAATTTCTAGTGGACTGACTATAGACGTCACACTTAGAGCTTTAATAGATTGAGCGAAGTTAACATTCTGCACTTCGAGAGGTAAATATGTTTTACTCTTCTTTTCTTTTGGTCTTTGCATGGTGGTTTTAATTCTAAATTTGGATGATCTGTTGAAAATTTTTTGAGATTAGTTGTTCTCATTTCTGCTTCAATTCCGCTATGCACACGAGTCACTCGGTAAGTTTTTCCTTCACTTTTATAAAAAGCACCTCTATTTTACAAAATTCTCTGAAAAGTTACAGAAAATATGATAATTTTTTATATCATTTTATAAAAAATAAACTTTTACAAAATAAGAATAGAGATTACAAAATTCTTGAAGAATTTACAAGAAAATGGATAAATTTGAGTAAAAATCTGTAAGTGAAAGCAATTTTACACATTATGACATTCTTTTACAAAACTATCTACATTTTTATAATAAAAAAAAATGGCAATATTTCATATTATTTTGTAAATTGAAGATTTTTACAAAATATGATTTTATTTTACAAAATTCTCCATAAACTTACAAAAATACAAGTAACCTTACCCATTATTTGTAAATTGAAGATTTTTTTAAAAAATGATTTTATTTTACAAAATTCTTCATAAACTTGCAAAATAAAAGTGATTATACACATTATTTTATAACTTAAAGGCTTTTACAAAAAATTGACTTTTTTTACAAAATTCTATATAAACTTACAAAATAAAAGTGATTTTACATATTATTTTGTAATTTGAAGGCTTTTACAAAAAAGACATTTTTTTACAAAATTCTCCATAAACTTAAAAAAAAAAAAAGTGATTTTATACTTTATTTTGTAACTTGAAAAATTTTACAAAAAATAACTTTTTTTTACAAAATTCTCTATAAACTTACAAAATAATAGGAATTTTACACATTATTTTGTAATTTCAAGGCTTTCATAAAAAATAAATTTTTTTTACAAAATTTTGTATAAACTTACAAAATAATTGTGATTTTATAAATTATTTTGTAATTTGAAAACTTTTACAAAAAATGACAGTTTCTTATAAAATTCTCTATAAACTTACAAAATAATGGTCATTTTACACATCATTTTGTAACTTTAAGGCTTTCAAAAAAACTGATATTTTTTTATAAAATTCTTCATAAACTTACAAAATAATTATGATTTTATACATTATTTTATAACTTGAAGACTTTTACAAAAAATGACAGTTTTTTACAAAATTCTCTATAAACTTACAAAATAATAATGATTTTACACATTATTTTGTAATTTCAAGACTTTCACAAAAAATAAATTTTTTTTACAAAATTCTCCATAAACTTAAAAAATAATGGTAATTTTACACATTATTTTATAATTTGAAAGTTTTTACAAAAAATTACCTTTTTCTTTTAACAAAATCTTTCAGGCATTTACAAAAAAATGGGTGGTTCTTCATATTATTGTGTAAGTTACACATTTTTATAAAACAAAAATGGTGTCATTTACGAAATAATATGAAAACTTACAAAAAAAAAAAAATAAATGGGCCTTCTTTTTATATTATTTTGTAAATTACATGCTTTTACAAAAAATGGTGCTATTTAACAAAATCTTTCAAAAAATTTTAAAAAATGGGTGGCTCTTCATTTTATTGTGTAAGTTACACTTTGTTGCAAAAAAATGGTGTCATTTACAAAATAATATGAAAACTTACAAAAAAAAAAAAAAGTTTTCTTTTCATATTATTGTATAAATGACATGCTTTTACAAAAAATGTTGTTTTACAAAATCTTTCAAAAATTTACAAATAAATAGGTGATTCTTCATATTATTGTATAAGTTACACATTGTTACCAAAAAAAAAAAAAACTAGTGTTATTTATAAAATAATATGTAAACTTAAAAAAGAATAGACCTTCTTTCATACTATTGTGTAAATGAATGCTTTTATATAAAAAATGGTGCTATTTTACAAAATCTTTCACTGTGAACCCTTAATTTTACACCTCAGTATATGATTGAACCTGATTAACTATTAGCAGAAGTGCGGAGGTCAAGCGGAAGAAGAATAGCAGAAAACAGGCTCGAAAATTGAAAGCCTACGAATCCCGCAGGCTGCACCTGCGGTACCGCATAGCAAGCCTGCGGTTGCCGCAGGCTACTCTTGCGGTACCGCAGAGCATCTTTGCGGCAGCGTGTACCTGTTTCGTATTCCCACATAAGAAAAATGAGAAAACAGTCCCTTATCCCTCTTACTATATATTCAGACCCCCCAAGTTAGTTTGAAAGACACCTGGACTTGCTTGATCAACCAGTGATCTCAAAGCAAGCCTCAAAAGCTCTTTTAGCTTATTCCATAAAGAAGGAACGAGCCCTTTAGTTCTAAAGTTTGTAATTTTTTTTTTTTTTATTTGCTTTGCTCTTTGCTCTTTACTTTGCAAAGCGTGTGTAAGTCTTTCGTTTGAGGTCCGAGTTCCGCCTCCAGCTGAGAGAAGGTGGAATTAAGATCCGGGAAGCAGCTCTATTCGTTCGTCCCCAAGCTTCGTAGGCGTAAGGTAAGCCTCAATCTCTTTCTTCTTTCTATTTTTCTTTATTTGCTTTTATTTATTTATTTGCTTTTATTATTACTTTATTTCTCCCTCTTTAGGATTCTTTTCTTCTCCTTTGGGCTCCTTGCCTAATTCTTGCTTATCTACTCCATCACTTTCTAATTGATTTACTTAGGATAGTTAATTAAAATCTGATCTAATTAACTCAACTTGGTAAATTAATTAAAATTAATTAATCAATCAA
>CATKHJ010024598.1:0-83735 GCA_949750685.1 Vernicia montana | reverse complement strand
ATAAAAAAATATTGAATTAAAAATGATTATAATAACAGTAAATGATATACTCTTGATATATTTTGAGTATAAAAAATCAACTAAACATATACTCAAAATAATAATAATAAAAAATTCTCTATAAAAATCTCAATTATTATTGATAAAATGCTAATGTCCCGTTTTGGGCAAAAAAAAAAAAAAAATTGGAGTATGAACAATAAATTTTGTTTTCGGTGTTTTTTTGTGATATGTGAAGGGAAATAACTGATTTTGGATATTGGATCATGAGATGGATTAGTTTTTTTGATGTGAGATAATATTTTATGACTCTCATGATGCCTCATGAAATTGTACTTTTATTTTTTTTTTGTCCAAAACGTGGCATTAGTATTTTATCAATAATAATTGAGATTTTTATAGAGAATTTTTTATTATTATTATTTTGAGTATATGTTTGGTTTATTTTATTTATATATTTAGTTGATGTTTGGTTGATTTGATGTATATATTTAGTTGATTTTGTATACTCATAATATATCAATTGTTGTTATTATAATCATTTTTAATTTAATATTTTTTTTTATAAATTTTAAAATAATGAATCAACTAACAATTTAATTTTTTCAAGTTTTACTAAAATATATTAAATGTATACCAAATATATTGAATGAATATCATTTTGAATTAAAATATTAATTTTAAAAACAAACACTAAAAATTTAACATATATATACTCAATATATATTTTAAAAACGAACACTAAAAATTTAACATATATATACTCAATATATACTCAAAATATATTATAAGTATATTTAAAATAAACCCAACATATACTATTTCACTGAAAAACATAAAAATATAAAAAAAAAAATTATTGAAAAACGTATTTTTATTAAAAAAAAAAAAGTCAAATGGCATATTTTTATAAAAAAATTAGTCAAAATGTAAAAATATAATATTAATATATTTTTTAAGCATTGATGTAAAAATCCCTTTATAATAGCCTTATAAATCTAATTTTCAGCCCAAACTAAATTTAAGAGTACTGAAAGCATTCAAATCTCAGCTCAAAATGACCCAAGTTGGGAGTATCAAGCCAGAAATCAGCTTGGTCCGGTAATACTTATTATATATATTAAAATTTATAGTATTGTTAATTATATAAAATAATGTGAATAATATATCATTTTATATTAAAAATAATTAATTTACAGATATTTTTTATTTTCACATATACATATTGAAGCTAAATAACTTTTTACATAAACATTAAGAAAAATATAATAAATTTGACCCAATTTAGACCTAAACTTTAAGATTTATCATAGGTTTAGACTTGAGTTTAGTTTAGACATTAAATTTCAATTCCAACCGAGTCCGATTCTAAAAGCTACTCAAATACCATTAAAATAAGGTCAATTATATATCGCACTTGGTACATAAATGCACCTCATAAATAACATGATATCTTAAGTTAACAACAAGTTAAATTTTACTTCTTGTATGGATTGCTAAGTTATAGTGGGTCCCATTTATTTTTATAACATGTGATTAAGTGTAATGAACTTAAATAATTTTGGCTTAATTAATTATTTTTAATTAATACTATATTTATTAATTATTGCAAATAATTTATTAAATTAAAAAATTTAAGGGTGAGGCGCACCAAGGTTGCTAGCGACCTTGGTTTATTTTTTATTATTTTATAATTATATTTAATTAATATTATATTTATTAATTATATATTTATTAGTGTGCATTGCACTAAATTTTTTAATTAATTTTTAATAATCATTTTATAATTGTTTTAATTAATATATTTTATTTATTTTTATAATTATTATTTTATTAATTATTTGAAAAAGTTTATTAAATATGTTTTTTTTATTTTCGTTAATTAATTATTATTTTAGAAAAAAATCCATTAATTTAAAAATACATTTTCCAAGGTAGATTGTATGCCAATCAACTAAATAATTTAGTAATTGATAATTAATAATTAATTATTTAACTGAATTTAGTTAATTAATGAAATTTTAATATTGTTGTAATATCTTTTTTTTGTATCATTCATTTTTTTTTATAGAATTTTAACAATTCATTAATAAAATTATATTAATGAAATATGAATTTTAAATTTAATAAAAGCATATATTATTCAAATTAATAAATTTTAAGTATAAATTACTAAAATTATATAATTATACAAATGCCAATTTAAAATTAAAAATTTGAACGAAATTCATTTATATATCAAATTTATTTATATATCAAAGCTTAATAAGAGTCTATATAATTTACAAAATAACATATGAATAGTCATATATTTTAATAAAAAATATGAATTTGCCAAAAGAAAGTAGTTTTTTTTATTAAAATCAGACAACTTTCTTTTATACATACTGAAAAAAGTCATATTTTTTTAATAAAAATATGACTTTTGACAATTATATTTCATATTCAACTAATTTAACCCAAAATAATAATCAACAGTTGAATAATATAAATCGGATCATTTTATACCCTTTTATACATATTCAAATCAAGATATTTGAGTATAAATAATTAAATATTAAATGTGTAAAAAAAAATTAATAATTCAAAAGAAAGTCGTATTTTTTATTAGAATCAGACGACTTTCTTTTATACAAACTAAAAAAATTATCTATTTTTAATAAAAAAATATGACTTTTAGCAATTATGTCTCACACTCCACTAATTTAACCCAAAATAATAATTAACATTTGAATAATATAAATCGGATCATTTTATACCCTTACATGCATAGTCAAATCAAGGTATTTGAATATAAAGAACTAAGTATATAAAGTGTAAAAAAAAAAAAATAGAATTCAAAATAAAGTCATCTTTTTTATTAAAAAAAATATAACTTTCTTTCATATATACTGAAAAAAAGTCATATATTAATTTCAACTTATTATTTTATAGAATTTTAAAAATTCATTTAAAAAATTATATTAATAAAATGTGAATTTTAAATTTAATAAAAGCATATATTATTCAAATTAATAATTTTAAGTATAAATATATTAATAAAAATATAATTTAAATTTGGAATTTTGAATGAAATTTATTTTTATATCAAATGAATTTTAAGTTTGATTATTTCAACTTATACTATGTAAAAGGCTAATAATTCACACCACATTTTAAAATTTTAAATCATTAAATTATCTTTTCAATATAAATTATCTTCTAATTGATTTGCCCTACTTACATCTTCACATTAGTCACGTGAGTAAGCCAAATGAAATGATAAAAGTTACATTCACATATCACATTTCAAACTATTTCCTCTATGAATTTCTATTTTAGTTTTATTTATTTATTTTTATCAATTTATAATATTACATATTATAAATTTCTTATATTATAAATTACTAATATAAATTTTGTCGTATATATAACTAAACTATTTACATAGATAATCTATTTGTAAATTTAATTTAAGGACAAATTGAAACTATTAACTAAACATATACTTAACATATACCAAATATTGGTATACATATACTAAAAAAAAACTTTATTTTGGTATACATTAAATATATGTTTGATATCTGTAACCTATCTAATATATATCAATTGCAAATTTCAAAAGATTAAAAAGATAAACTAACAATAATGATATACGTATACCAAAATTTAATATAACATTTAGTATATATTTGGTATATGTAAATTTGCAATCAATGTTTTAAGCTTTTCATTATAAGCAAAGCCAAACATATTTGTCAAAATTTAAAACATAATTAGTATAATGACTCAATGAGCATCAATTAGACAACTACTAATGTCAAAATCCTTGCAGTTAAAATGTTTACAATTAATCAAATCCTAATTCAGGCAAATAATTGCACTTCAAACTATTAATTAAAAGCCAATACTGTGTATATGTGCAAATTTGAAATCAACAAAATTTATAAAGATCATGGTTATTAAAAAAAAAGTTTTATCTTTCTCTTTATTTTTTTCTTAAATTACTTTAACATCCTTAAATTTTGAAATAATTAACTTTAAGTTTTATTATTTTAAAATTAATATTTTAATTTATGAAATTGGTTAATGTCAATATTTTAATTATTGTTGATAAAGTATGATATTTTTTTACTATATCTTAACATATATTATTTTTTAATATTGACTTTTAATTTATATAACAATTTCTTCATTTTTGACATTTAATCTATATACGAATTTAGTCTTTAAAATTCTAAAATATAAATGGTTATAACTTGGAGCTATTGTCTAAAAATAAATTATCGTTAAATAATGCATGTGAGTGTATTTTAAATGATTATTATTTATATCAAGTACTTTAAGAACATTATTATTATTAAAAATCTCATAAACTAAAGTTTCTAAAATATTAATTATAAAAAAAAATGTTAAAATTGTTGTTGTAATTTATTTTTATTTTTTTGGGTGAATTGGTGTTATCATGAGTGAGAGTCAATATTTTCCTATTTGTTCGCATCTCTTGACTTAGTCATCTCCTCCTTCATTATTTATTTTTAAAATTTTATTTTTATAAAAAAAAATAGTTATTTAATTACATTTGCCATATTATATTTAAATTTTTCATATTTATAGAATTTTGGATTATTTAATTTCTTCTGCTATATTTTTATATTTAAAGTTTTCATTTTATTATAATGTTGGATTATTATGATTTTAAACATATTATTTATTCAATTATAGTTTTATAATTAAATTTATAAATGATATATAAATTTAAAGTAATAAAAATATTTTATGAAAATAGTTATTTGAATTTTGGTTTACTATAATATATTTAATTAAGGATTGTGGTGTTAAGAATTTTATAAATATTATAAGTAAGGATATTTACTTAAAAATAAAATAAAATAATAACAACCTTAAAAAATTAATAATAAACTTAAAAAAAATAACAAAATGAGTTCTTTAGGATTGAACTATTGACTAAAGAGAAATCTAACAAGCTCTTAACCATCCAAGCCCAACTATTTCCTTGTCATTCCACCTCTCAATATTATATATCAATGTTAAAAAATTGTTTCGTGTTCATCACCTCTAGTACCAGCCAATCGAAGAGAGAGAGAGAGAGAGAGAGAGAGAGAGGGGCTGTGGGTGTTGGAGAGAGAGAGGCTGTGGATGTTGGAATCACTCCATGTTGTGGGTGTTGAAATTACTCCATCCAGCCATCGATGATTTACACCGCCTCCACCACCAGATGGCCCAGCCTTCGACAACCTTAAGGATATCAACAACGGCCGGATTCCGAGGATCTCTGGCGGCGCACGCTCCATAAATACATTGTCGGTGACGCCAACTTCTGACTCAGATTCCTGTGTCCTTTTTCACAAATTTTGATGGCTATGGAATCCTCTCACCACGAGCTTCATTTTGATACCTACTTTGCCACTTACTAATGACCGAAAGTGTAGATTGGTAAATGAACAGTAACAGGTAAATGAACTAAAATTTAATGACGGGTATATTAGGTAACTGATCAATTTAATCAATGGCTATAATTTAAAATTGATGATCTAACAATCATAAATATTTAGGATATTTACGCACTAGAGGCATTACAGAAGGCCTCTTAAAATAATTGGCACAAAAGAATATATCATCTACAAATAATAGAATAATTTTATTTTTGAGGAATTGTTTCATATTGAGATTTAACTTATTATTATCATTTTAATATTATTTTATGATGATATACAATGTTTGCATAACATATTATATTTAATTTCATATTTGGTATATATATATATATATATATATATTTGATCTTATTTTTATATATTTTTTAGTAAATTTAATTATAGTTAGAGTTCAAATTCGAGATCTTACAATTTCATAAATAATTTCAATATCACTAAAATAAATACTCATTAGTTATTTTATTATATTTTTCAATAAAGAAAATTTAAATGTAACGGAAATTACATATTTGGTATAAATAAAAATTTAATATCTTTTTGCTAATGCTAAAAAAAAGAAATAATAATAAAAAAAACCCCACACATGGCAGTCATGTGACTTTTATCCATCTTGTCAGCATTTAACGGTTGCACCAAAAATTCAAAATTCACTTGTGCTCGTCTCTATTGTTTGGATACAAGACGAACCTTAAACCAGACATGTTTCTCTTAATTTCAGGTTTGATTTTCAATTACTCATATTCCCGCCCATCCCACCACTGTCTCTTTCTTTTCTCTTTCTATCTCGCCTAATTTTTGACCAATCAACCTTTCTCTTTCTCTCACTAATCATATCCAAAGCTAAGCTCTAAAAACACTTGCAGCCAAAACCCCCCAAAACCATCTCTCTCTCTCTCTCTCTTCTTCTCCTTCTCCGATTCCAGACTCTCTCGAGTCTCAGCCAGTGAATTCTCAAAACGCAGCCTGATCTTCTCGTTTTATCCAAATCGAAACCCTAGCGACGCCAACTGCATCACCATGAACCATTTCCACATCTACGAAGCCATTGGCCGTGGCAAATACTCGGTAGTACTTTACTATAGCTTGCTCAAATTTTCAAGTATGGAAATAGTAATAATAATATCTCCTTTTAACTCTTTATTATTTCTATTGTGAAATTTGTGGACAGACTGTGTATAAAGGGAGAAAGAAGAAGACAATAGAGTATTTTGCAATTAAGAGTGTGGATAAGTCGCAGAAGAGCAAGGTCCTTCAAGAAGTAAGGCTGTTGTAAAGCCTTATTTTCGCAGATCAGTTCTTATTTTTGTCTACTGATGCCATTTTATTGGATTGATTTCAGGTCAGGATCCTTCACTTCTTAGATCATCCAAATGTATTAAAATTCTACTCGTGGTAAGGCTTGCTAGTGTTTAGTTATTGCTGTTCAGATGTTCATTGTTCAGACTACAATTGAATGCCTTCTTCTTATTCTTCTGACTTGTTTCCTAACAACCCTGCTGTGTGTATCAGGTATGAAACTTCTGCTCATTTGTGGTTAGTTTTGGAATATTGTGTTGGTGGAGATCTGATGAGCTTACTACGGCAGGTAACAACCACTTAATATTTTGGAAACCTTGCATTGCTTTGATTAGAGTGTATCATTATTTTGCGGGAAGTGAGGTGTGGATTTTTTTTGTTTTTCAACTTTAATGTTATTTTAAAATGTGATAAGTAATTTCACTGGTGGCTATAAATTTGTGCATCCAACACAGAGATGTGTTGTCCTCTGCAACAACTTTTGGAAGTCTTAAAATATGAAGTATATGTGAATGGACTGCAATATTGTCAATCATAAATATTAGAATATGAGTATGACATTGTAAAATTAAGTTTTTGGATTCACTGCTATTCAACTGTCCTAGTTTTATAATTCTTTTTCTGTTCTGGCCTTATCCTGCTAGCCACCGAACTAGTCGTATAATTAACATTTATTTTTCAAAATTCAAATATGACTATTGATGGTGCTGAATCTCATTTCTGTTCATTAATCCTTTAAATGTTAGCAAGCGAAAAAGGTTTGATAATATTCTGCAATTTTCATTGGCAATTGGAAATATTTCGTGCAAAATTGATATAACTTTCTTCAAACTTTAGACTGACGCTCAATGTGATCTGCTAAAAGCATAAGGCTTTATCCCCCTTGAATCATTTGGATATCATATTTCAAAATCTATGGTAATAAAATATGGAGGAAAATTGCAAAAGATATTGGTTGAATATTCTGTCTACCTTGTTACTTTCCCATCTTAAGTTTTTGCTTCAGATTTACATGCACAGGAATAGAACAAAGGATTCACTGCTGTGCACATCCAATGTACGTTTATAATTGCACAATGATGTTTAATTGTTAAATTGCAGGACAGCCAGCTACCTGAAGACTCAATTCACGATCTTGCCCGTGATTTAGTTAGAGCTTTGCAGTAAGAAATGCTGAATGGGTTTATTTCATTTTTCTACATGATGTTGGTACAATTTTATGTTTTCAGTTTTTATTTTGACAAGGCCACTATTTTCAGGTTTTTACACTCAAAGGGAATCATTTACTGCGATTTAAAGCCATCAAACATTCTCTTAGATGAGAATGGACGTACAAAGGTACTAGTGGCTATTACTTTCATTGCATGGCCAAGTCATGTTTTTTTTTTTGCTATGTATATCAACTAGGTTTCCTGTATGTTTGTGCAATGCAGCTATGTGATTTTGGATTGGCAAGAAAATTGAGTGAAATATCAAAAACTCCTTCTTCCATGGTAAGTTGTTCTAACTGTTGGAGCATTTCACACATCATATGCATGAGGTTTAAATTTGACATCATAACATTAAGTTTATCCTGTTATTTTATGATTATAATTGTTCATAACAGTAACTTTGTTTTCATGTACTTTTTTAGTTGCCCCAAGCTAAACGTGGAACGCCTTGTTATATGGCTCCAGAGCTATTTGAAGATGGGGGTGTCCATTCATATGCATCTGATTTCTGGGCCCTAGGTTGTGTACTCTATGAATGCTATGCTGGGAGGCCCCCCTATGTGGGCAGAGAGTTCACTCAATTAGTGAAATCTATCCTCTCAGATCCAACCCCGCCCCTTCCTGGCAATCCAACCCGTCCTTTTGCCAACCTAATCAATTCTCTCCTGGTGAAAGATCCAGCTGAAAGAATACAGTGGACTGAGCTTTGTGGACATGCTTTCTGGAGAACTAAATTTGCTCCATTGCCCTTACCTCCTCAGCCTGCTTTTGACAATATGATAGAACTTCAAGCTAAGCCATGTCTCTCAGAACGTAATGGAGAGAGATCTTTACCAAAAACCCCTCCTAAACATCGTGAAAAGGATGCAAAAGGGACTCCAAAACATGATGAGAATTCAATGTTAGGATCAAGAGGTCATGAGACACCAGTAAAGGGTACACCAAGCAGCAGAAAAATTCAAACAAAGACCTCTGGTAGAGTGGTTGAGGAGAAGCAGAGAGATCCTTCTAGTGCTACTAGGGGTATTAATCTCTTAAGACTGTCAAAAATAGCAAAATCAAACTTACAGAGGGAGAACGAGAAGGAAAACTACAGGAGGCCCATGCCTAATAGCTCTGAAAATGATTCTGAAGTTAAAATTGAGAACACTGATATGGAACTTGATTTTAATGAGAATGCAGAAGACGATACACATGATGAACCTGATGGATCTGACAACTCTACAAGTATACCCGAAGAGGTGGACAATAACACACATCAATTGGAAACCTCACCTATGGTTAACATGCCTACTTCAGATGAATTAAAGACAAATGATCAGGAATCATCTTCAGAGCATGTTGACATGGCTGCTTCCCCACTCAGTGCCAGTCCTCAGGTCAAAATGCAGAGAACTAAAGAAGGTTTAGGGTCAGCCACTGAGTTTGATACTTCAAAATCATCCAATAACCTTTCAGAGGTACTTTGGCATCCATCTGATCTTTCTGTGAGACCTGTGATGCCCAGCAGAAAAGCTGATAAAGCATCAGAGGTAATTCCTTCTCTTCCATTTGAGGCACTGCAGCCATCTGATTTTGTGAAGATGTCTAAAGAGCAACTGGATGCACTCAATAATAGAGTCATATCCATTTTTAATGGAAACACTAGCATAGGGGAGAAGCAGAATCTGATTAGATACCTTGAAATGTTGAGCAGTAATGCTGATGCAGCCAATATCTTGACAAACGGACCAATAATGCTCATGGTTGTAAAAATGCTTCGATTGTCCAAGGCTTCAGCTTTGCGTGTTCAACTTGCTTCGCTAATTGGCTTGTTGATTCGTCATTCTACTTTTATTGAGGATGATTTGGCAAATTCTGGAATTTTAGGGTCACTTACTGATGGCCTAAGGGACAAGCAAGAAAAAGTGAGGAGATTTTCCATGGCTGCTTTAGGCGAGTTGCTGTTTTATATATCCACACAGAATGAGCAGAGCAGAGATAATAATCCACCAGAATCTCCATCAAAGGATAGTCGTTCCACATATGGTTGGCAGGTTGGCTCTTTAACTTGATGTTATACTTGTCTTATTTATGTGCCACTTTGCTAGATTTTATGATTACTGATTCATCTTTTTAACAAATTGCAACTTCATATCATTTATCTGCTAAAACCTATCACTTGATTCTACTTCGTGGAAACTTTTCCTTTATTTGCTGCCATCAATTGAATTTCAAAAGTAATGCTTTCAAAAGAGCTGTTGCTTGTAGGACTGCATTGAATCCTTTATGTTTTCTTTCATGCTCCTTCTTTGACTTGCGTTCAATCTTAAATAAATTTACTGGATGCAGGTTCCAAACTCATTGATTTCATTGGTGTCATCTGTCTTACGAAAAGGAGAAGATGATATAACTCAACTTTATGCGTTAAGGACAATTGAAAACATTTGCAGTCAAGGAGGGCATTGGGCGGCTCGTTTCACCAGCTCAGATGTGATCAGTAACTTGTGTTACATATATAGAGCAACTGGGAAACAGGAGAGCATGAGGCTTACTGCGGGATCATGTTTGGTTCGTTTGGCTCGGTTCAATCCTCCTACCATTCAAGCAGTCATAGAAAAACTTTCTTTCAAAGACACAGCATCTGTCCTTGTTAAGGGCAGTCCACGTGAGCAACAAATAAGTTTGAACCTCTTAAATATGGCCATGCTTGGAAGTCATATGTTCACAAATATTGGGCGACACCTTTTACCCTTGGCAGAGGATAAGAATCTGGTTCCAAGTATTTTGTCTCTAACTGAGCAGGGTAGCGAAATTTTAAGGGGAAAGGCACTTCTTTTCATGGCTCTTCTTTGCAAGAATGGAAGGAGATGGCTACCACACTTTTTTTGCAATCCAAGATTACTTTCTGCAGTGGACAGGCTGGCAAAAGAGAAGGACAGCTACTTGCAGCAGTGTTTAGATGCATTTGTGCGCATTGTGGCATCTACTGTCCCAAGCTTACTAGACATTATAATTGCGGATATTCAGCAGATAATGGGAGGAAGGCGCCATGGGCAGCTCTCTGCCATTACCAATCGGGTTGCTCCAAAGATCAATATTCATTTGTTTCCTGTTGTTCTTCATCTTCTTGGGACCTCTTCTTTTAAGCGCAGGGTGGTGAATCATCAAGTGCTGCAGCAATTGGCAAATTTGGTAAAGGTTGTGGAGACACCATTTCAGGTGGGTAGCTGCATGTCAACAACTTTGTGTTTTTACCTCATCTCCAGTATCTGCCTTCATAGTTAATTGGTTCTTTTGAGCTGCAATTGAGGATTTAATAATGGATAGTGTTGGCTACTAATTAAATCAATGGAAAACAAGCTCATGCTGCGTGACCTAAATGGTTGCTTGAGTGATCAGTGTTGTCCAAGTAAAATGAGGGTGTAAAATGGTTGGGACAAGCTCAATTGAGTGGGAATCTGATGATGCACATGCCACATATAGTGTGTACATATTTTTTCTCTAAAACTCAGTTACAACTAAAATATGCAGTAATTTGCATGCTGCTCATACACTATAGTTATCTAGGACAAGCTAATCTAAATAGGAAAATAAATATCTTTGCAAATGCCAAAAAGTGTTTTTGCTGGTAAAATGCCTGGGCAAGTTAATAAGCACTGCGTCTACACATGCAATGTAAAAATATTTTGCTAAATATATTTGCTAAGAAGTCACTGACTATAAGGCTGTTTACTTCTCAATTGTCTTTTTATTTGTTGCAGCAAACCACCAAAGTTTTTTTTGTCCAGGTGGTACATATCTGTTTGCCAAAGAGGGACAAAAGGTTTACATACTGATAAACAAATTGCAATTTTTTTTTGACTTTTTTTTCCTTCAGGGCAGAGATGACTTCCAGATAACCCTCCTTCGAGTTATGGAGTCTGTTGCAGAGGAATCTCCTTTAATTCTTGAAAGCCCTGACATCTTTATTGGTGAAATTCTCCCAAGTCTGGCTGTTCTGTACAAGGGAAATAAAGATGGTGATGCCAGATTTTTATGCCTGAAAATCCTATTTGATGTGATGGTCATCTTCTTGGATGAACCTGAGGATGAGCAAAGGTCACAAGCTTTGAAGTCAATATCCAATATTCACTTCCTTCCTCTCTATCCCACATTGATTGAAGATGAAGACCCCATTCCTATGTATGCACAGAAGCTTCTTGTGATGCTCATTGAGTTTGATTACATTAAAATCTCAGACATCCTACATCTGAAGACAGTATCACAATGCTTTGAATTTTTACTTGGTGATCTGTCGAGTGCAAATGTCAACAATGTTAAGCTATGTCTTGCCTTGGCTTCTGCTCCCGAAATGGAATCCAAGTTACTTTCTCAGCTAAAAGTAGTCAGAAAGGTTGGAAACCTTTTGGAGTTTGTGTATGCAAAAGATATGGAAGATTTTCTTGAGCCAACTCTTGGCCTGTGCAGGGCTTTCCTTTTATGTTCAGTAGGTAGTAAAAGAGGATTAGCCTACAGAAAAGAACCAGCACTCCTAAATGATGTTTCTTCTGAGGCAAGTGGTCCAGTTGATCAGCAGCAATGCATAAGAGATATAATGGACTTTGGTAGTAATGTAGGTGTCTTGCTAGAGTTGAGTGGGTCCTCTGAAGCAAATGTCGCGGATATAGCTTCAGAATGTGTGTTACTGTTGCTTAAGGCAGCTCCAAGGGAAGCTACAACAGGATTTCTGACTAACCTTACAAAGGTTAGTGCGATCCTTGAGTCTTGGCGCAAGGGTGTGCCTCACCTACTTCTGCGGCGGATACTGCATGCTCTCGGTTATTCTTGCAGGCAGTATTTGTCACAGGCAATGATATTATCAATATCTGTACCTGAGGTTTCAAGGATTGAAGCCATTTGTTTGGAACTGAAAAATTCAAGCACAACTGATTTATCCAAGGCTGCTTTGTTTGTTGCCTCAGAGTTGCACCGGCTACCTCGATGCATTTGAAGTCCTGGAGGTTTGTTGGTTTCTTTTCCCTCTTGTTTGTATCATAAATCTATAATTTCTGAGATTTATCGATTGCCCTTTTATTTACAGATACAATGATAGTTAATGAGCTGATCAAAGTGATCAAAAGGCTGAAAGACATATTTCCTGAATTCAGGGTAAGAGGTCAATGTCCCATGTATCGAGATAAATTCAGTTTTTAATTCATACTATATTATAGAGTCCTCTTATGAGCATCTTTTTGTATAATATAATCTTTGTATGTTCTGTGTCATAAAAAACACTCGATTCAGTGATTTTTTTCTCTTCTCAAAATTTGCTTGAAACTTGAAAGTTATTAGATCAGAGTCTATACAATCTTTTACCGGATTCTCATCAGTATATTCTAAATTCTTGAAGTAACAAAAGTCTACTTCATAACTTTTAGTGCTACTTACTTGTGCCCACATTTTTGTATCAATTTATTATATCACCTGAAGTGGCATTACAGTATTTGTACACATTATCTATATAAAAAAGCAATTCGCGTTTGTTCAGGAAAACTTAAAACTATACTCTCTCACCTATCCTGAATTATTTGGCAAAAAAAAAAAACTATCCTGAATTAGCTGTAATTTTCCTGAAGCAAGAACTCTGTATAACGATTTTAAAATGGGCCCTTGATCAGTAAAACAAAAGGTCGAAAGAAAAAAAAAATTAAAAAGAAGAAAGGTTAATAAACTTGCAGAAGATTAATCAGGCAAAGATTACCACTTGTGATTCAGATTAGACAATCTATTAGTGTAGAGATGTACATGGTCAGTGTTGTGTGTTTTTTCTTTTTGGGTAAATTTGGCTCAAACTGGAGATTTAAACTTGAGATTTTACAGTTTTGAAACTGACTTTAGTATGATTAAATCAAAAGCTCATTAGTATGATCAATGTAGTTTTAATCTTGCTTAGACATCCTGCTTAGTAAGCAATTTATTAAAGTAAATTGAGGTATAAATCTATGATTATGCTAAAATTAGGGAAACCCAAATCACGGTTAAAAGGGAATCAATAGTAAAACTTCAAACAAACATATAGCAACAAAACTCAACCAATCTTTGTCTCTTACCCAAACATGCCAACCTGCAATTTCTCACCGCCGTCCAGTCATCACATCCCATATGGCTAAGGACCCCACCTAAATCCCCTTAGTCATACCTTTAAAAAGACTTCATCATAACTTGCACCAAAGCTCCCCACACTGTCCATAGCCCCACATTTTCTTCAACAATATATTTAACTCTCCCCAATAAGTGTGACATTTCTTGATTTCCTTCATCATTAGAATGGCCTCCTTTTGGTTTCTCTTATCATTCATTATATCTTTAATCATCTCTCCCTTGCTTTCTTCATCTACTAAACTAAACTCACAATCTTCAACTATCTCTACTTCTCCAGCATCTCTAACAACAAATTCTCCTCCTCTATCTCCTTTCCAAGAATTGTCGCCAGATATTGCTCCTCTACTGCCTTCTCCTGGTGGTGTGTTACCTTCTCCAACTGTATCATCTCTGCCTACTATTCCCTCCACCCCAAGCCCACCTAATCCAGATGAATTGGCTGCATCAGGCCCTGATTCTGCCTTTTCACCATTAGCCTCATTGCCAGCTTCCTCTGCAGCACCTCAGAGCTTACGAAACTTGGCTATTGCTTTAGGGTATGCAGTATATTGGTTAATGCAGCTTTTGGGTTTTGCAGTTTCACTTTTTCCATGTTAAACTTTTCACTTATTACAGTTTATACAATATAATGTAAGTAGGGTTTTGTCTTCTGATGAATTGATTGTGTATTGTAACAATAACCCATTACCGTCCTGTGGCATGTAGGCTGTTTTCTTCTAATGCATTCTCTATTCTCTGGGTATTGATATTTTTGTTAATTAAGTTAAAATCAGAGTTGGAATTCGCAATTTCATATTTCAGTGATATTTCTAATATTATGAGATTGCCAGTTTAGACCTGAGGTGGGAGCCATTTAAAAAAAAAAAAACTCGTTGGTTATATTTTTTGGGGGCATTTTGAGAAGCTACTACCTCTTGAATCTGTGCGCTATATTAGAAAAAACAGTGATTCACTGGTTCTTGGCTGCCATGGTAGTTTGCTGCTAATTGGATACCTGCTGTAAGTAGCAGATGATGAGAGGGCACATGGTTTTGATCCATATCAATATGGGAACAAAGTATTTCTATTCCAAAAGCATGTGACCCACACCAGGAGCCCATATGTATTAGGTGACAAATTGTTGTTGACAAGTGTTTCACATAATCACATGTAAACTAATCATGCTTAATATAATAGTGCTATGTAGGTAAATCTTGCTTTGTCTACTTTCCACCGTCATCATTTCTCTTGGGGAATCCCAAGTTTAACTAGAGATAGAAAGATATATCCATGACCAATTTGCTTATTATTTAAATGTTTTTAATATATTAAACTCTTTTAAATATAAATATGTTATGTTGTATGAATTTTATATATTATAAATAAAATAATATTTTTTAATTAAGAAAAAAAATTGTTATAAAAAGATAACAAATAATTTAAAAGCTGACCTTTAATAAAATAAAAAAAAACTTATACTATTATTTTTTTTATAAGCTAAGTAATAAATTTAAAAGTAATAAATACCAATAAATATATTTAAAATTTTTACAAGTTAGAAGGAAATTTTCCTAAAAAAAGTTAAAAGGAAATTGTGTTAACAAAATAAAAATTAGTATAACCACCATTTACTTTTGGAGGGTGCCAATATCACAAAATAAGATTACCTGTTCCTTTCATGTCTTATTGGAGAAATTGAAAATACTTGAATGTGGACAGCATGTCCGTTTAAAAGAAATTCCTTTACTCTTTTAACCATGACAGCTATTTTTGAACTTTTTATTATAGAGAAGTCTTTAGACATGGTGTTCACATTGAGTAAATCTTATTAATAATGAATATCAGAATAATCTCATTTACCCTGAAATCTCAACTCCTGAAATGATAAGAGAATAAAATGGCAGCTAACAAATCAAGGACATGGCTCGTCTTGCTAATGAATAACACCTAACGCGTCCTATATTGGTTCTACCATTGATGGACAAGAAGACAAGCAATTTTATCAGAAGTTACATGCAGCCTGCCACGTCTAAAGGAGGGCACCTTTGCATCCTACAAGTCCACAACTCCGATTAACCAAGTTCCGAGGCTGTATTACAGCTTCACCAATGGCATCATATACTCTCCAAAACCATACCAAAGACCAAGAAGATGATTACTACCTTCATCTTCAATAGCAAATTAATTAGCATTGTTTACTTCTGAGAAACAATGAAATTTTTTAGAACATTAGCATGCTTTCCTTATATTTGGTTTGCTAGATAACATTAACAATGAGGGCATACAATATAACTTAGATAAAAAGGAAACTGAACAAAAGCCCAGATGAGTTCTTTATATTTGGTTTGCTAGAGCAGTAAGCAGGCAAAAAAGGAAAGAAAAAAAAAAAAAAAACACCAAAATATAGAACTAAACTCCATATAGAACTACTATCTCTTCAACTCTTCCATGCTATTTTAAGCACCTTTCTTCTCAATGAGCTTCTCAATCATATCTGCTGCATCTTGAACGGTGATAATACTCTGGGCTGTTTCTTCTTCCACACTAATTCCAAATTCCTCCTCGAGTCCCATGACAATCTCAACCTGTGCAAACCAATATAAACTTTGTTATAATGAGGATGACACTAATTCCAATCTAAATAATGTTTCTTATGGAGAACCTCATCTGATAAATTCAAGCTGGAAAAATATGAGGCAGACCTACTTTCTCTTCTTATGGCTTGATATTTTCCTGTCTCAGAATTTATTGAGATTCCTAACAAATCTTTGCTAAGTAGAATTTTTAGGTTGTGCAGTTGGTTAACTTCAGACATTTTCTGTGGTAGCTAACCAATTTTGTATTCTGTATTTATGTCAAAATTATGGAATGTTCTCCAGGCCTGTAAGCAAGCTAGCCAACTGCTCTAATTTCTTGGAATGACATTCACAATTAAAAATAATAATAATGAGAGAGAGAAAATAACATAAGTTGATATGAGAAAACATACAGAAAGTACACATGTATATCCTAGAACCTCCTCTTTTTTAAATGTATTGTGATATTGTGATATATGCCTCAGGATCTTGTCATAATAGAACCACTATAATTATAGTCTCAAATAATTGGTATTATTCTTTGTTTTATGGATGACTAATCAATCGGGGAAAACAGAAAACATTTCTTTTAAAATTCATTTCATCATAATGTAGATAAACAATGATAATTACGATATAATATTACTTGTATACTGTTAGAAAAAAAAAATTATATATATAAATATAAGGCTAGACATTGAAGTACCGTGTCAAGAGAATCAGCTCCCAATGCAGTGAATTTTGACTCTCCATTGACAACAGCTTCGGGTGCTAGTGCCAGCTGCTTCCTCACAATTGCAACCACTTTGTCTACTGTCTCTGGTTTGGCCTACTTGAGAAAAAAATCAGCATCATAATTGCCGGATATATTTTCATTTATATTAAGAAAGATGCGCACACGATGGATGTATGTATGTATATACTATTTATTTTCCCATTATGAACTACAGATGATGAAATTTGTAGATTTTAAGAAATGCATCATCAAGTAACAAATCATATTCTTCATTTGAATTACAAAGATAGATTCAAGTAGATAATTGCAAAATAAACTATGCCTTTCATTTACATGTTAAATGATGATATAGGCATGCTGAAAGACCCAGACCAATAATATAATATGATAAGATTTACTATCTCGTTGAGTTCAGAATAGCCAAGCTTTGATTGGCAAATAACATTACCAAGTTTCAAATAAAAAGTAGAGGAAAATTGGTATGACTGCTAACATAGTTTCAATTACCAAAACATTTATGCAGTGCAAAGGCTAGAAACTAGAAATACATACCAAACAGGATACACGGAAGCGAGCTGCACTCTTTTGCAATCTAAGAGAGGGGAAGCTTCTCCCACTGATGGGAAGTGAAACCCTCAAACTAGAAATACCATTTTTTGGTGCCTGCTCAAACATTAAAACATAAATTAAGACATATACATGAAGAAGAGCAACTTATTTTAATAGTAATACATTTAAACATAACATTAAACTATATGGAACAAGTAAAACCAACTAGATATGTTTTTTTTATTGTTTTGATATACAGGGAAAAAATTTCAGATTCTACCATCAATCCCAGAGCTAAATTAGCTATTTCTCAATAATTTTGGCATTTCACTGGTAAAATAATATGGAATGTTATTAACAGCTCATACTCAATAACATGACAAATTTGATATTTCAAATATAATTAAAACTTGAAATTCAGTCTATATTGAATTAGATGTAAATCTAAAACAACCCCACAAAATCTCCCAACCCCTTTCCTGGGAAGACAAAGAAAAAGAAAGAATCTTTACAAATTCAAGATCTAGATCACACAAAAAGGCCACACTTTTCAATCAAGAAAATAACAAAAGAAGAAGAAACAAGCACCAATAGCTGAAAAAATTAAAGATTGAACTTTACCGGAGTGGTATGGTTAAGAGACCTTGAAAGAGAGGTCATGGAGATTGAAGCTCCTGTAATAGAGGCCATGGCTAGTTGTTCAGCAAGAACAAGAAAAACCCAACACACAAAGAGAGAGAAAGAGAGAAATTTGAGCACGAAGAGAGTGTGTAAGGGGCAGAGTGCTGAATTGTTTAAAGACTCTTGTTTTATACTTGTGTTTCTATTTGCTGTTGTTGTTTGTTTGTTGAGATTTGTTGGCTTTGTTTCTATCGAAATTTAGACTGTTTGGTTATCCATTTTGTTTTCCCAATGTTTGGTTTTAGGGTTAACTTGTCAAATATTTTTTTTTTAAGTAATAAAAGTTAATATTTTTAATATATTTTATTATTTAACATTTTATTTAACAGTTAATTAGCTACCGAATTGAATGTGTTTAACACAGTCAAAATGCTGTATACAATTGTTCCGTCAATACAATTAATAAAACTCAGAGAAAAAACTCATTTTTATAATAAGATGTATATGTATTTTTTAAACGCAGTTAAGTTTATTCTTTTTAAAAGTTGTATTGATTAATCACTATTAATGAATTTTTTTTATTTAAAAAAAATATTTAAGTAAAATATTAAATTAAATCTAATTAATCGAATACCAAAAAGAAATAAAATCTAGGTTGGACTTTGTCTAACCCTAATTCTTAAACTTGGCCTAACCCTAATTCAGTCTCACCTACTGAACAATTAATTCTAGAGACAATTGAATTGCAACAACAATTTTGTTTCTTTAAAAAAAAATAGCATGAGAATTGAGCTAAATTTTATAATCTAATATAAAAAATTTTAATTAATATTTTTTTAAAGTTATATTTAGTTATAATTTTAATATTTAAATTTAATTTAATTATATCAATCAAGCGTAATCTAATTAGTATTTTCATTCTATTTAAGAGTGTGAAAAGTTGGAAGTCTTATATTAGAATTTCACAAATCACAAAAAAAAATTTGGTGAGAAATGTTAAATGAGAGGGCTACCTCCTGTTGTGTAGTCTATAATATTTTTTCCTCCATTAAGACTCCTTAGTATAAAAAAAAATAAATTAATTTAATTATAATTCTCATATTCTAATCAGATATCAAAATTTTTATTTTTGATCTCATCGAATTTATTTAAAATTTAATTCGTTTAACCCAATTTAATTGGAATAGAGTAAAAAATAAAGGCAAAGGCCCATTCTCGATCTATATCGAATTTTTAATAAATGCTGCTACTCTAGCATTCATTATGCACTTTCACATTTTTCTTGTCAATCGAAATGCCAAAAATGATGATAAAAAATAAATATATTAATTAAACGTTTTAAATGAGATTAAATGGAAACTTATTTTTTTTTTAATTGAATGATTAGTCTATTCATATCCACAATTTTCACATAACAAACCTTACTATTTTGGTAAGATTCATTTCATTTTTATTTTGGTACATCAAACAATTCTTTTAAAGAAAATAAAAATGATCTAAACTCAAAATGGTAACTTTTTCCACTTCGAAACAAATATTTTTATTATTGAGTTATTAGTTGAATGGTAGAATAAAACAATTGTGTTGGAGTTGAGAGATGCTAACAACATTACTATTTTTTTTTTTTTAATTGCTATTTTATTGGTCCACATCATTTTACCTTTCAATTTAAAAATTTATTATCTATTCAATAAGTTAAGCTAATTTTAAATTATCTCTCTTAATAAATAAAAATATATGAATTTATTTGACTAGATTATCTTTATAATTAATATTTCAAAATTGCCTTTTATATTATAAAAATATTTTAATCAACCATCAATTAAAAATTTTTTCCTTTTTCTTACTTTAATTTCCAAGTTTGGAGTTTTATCTTTGCATATGCAATCTATAAGTATATTAGCTGTAATGTGGGTAGTTGTCTTTGGAGTCAATTCCGCAAGTTCAACAAAAATTTCAAGCATCACATTTAATGTGATCTATCCATGTTAGTTACTGTATTCTTTTTTTTTTTTTTAAAGAAAAAAAAAACAAACGATTAATTATTATTTTAAGTATCATTTCGCATCACATAATCTATTTTTTATTTGATTTTATATTGTCATTTTTATAAAATTAATAATATAAAAAATAATAATATCATTGCAATCAATTGACATATGTGATTATAATTTAATTTAATTTTGACAATAATGAAATGTAAATTTTAATTTTTACATATGCAAATTTAATTTGGATGATTTTTATCTTTAATAGAGGGTAAATATATTAATTTAAACAAATTATTTTTTTATATTTTCTAAAAACTTCTACGTTTTTGCTTCATTTATCCCATATATAAATAAATAAATAAATAAATAAAAACCCTTAGTTTTTAAACGCCTCTCCTCCAAAAACTCTGGAAATTTTATCGTCATTTTAGTCGGATTTCTTGGTCATTGCTAAAGCATTTCTCCATGATAGAATTAACAATTTTCACGAGTTTGGTGACCCATTTCTTTTCCTGAATCCTGTTTTGGCTATTTCAAAATTTTATTATTTGAATATGAAACTGTTGAATCTCAGAGAGAGAGAGAGAGAATCCTGATTTTTAATGTGACTATAGTCTAGACTCTAGATAAACTAATTTAAAAAAAAAAAAAAAAAAAAAAAAAAAAAAAAGGCGTTACTTTCCAGCCATACGATACAGGGACACCACTTGTCGTATGGTATTCATAATTATACTTTTTTTTGGTTCAAAACGACATGTTGCTTACACCTTGGTGAACCAAATAATATTACTTTTAAAGGTTCATTTAAAATAAATAAATAAATAAATTTTTAAAGCCTTTCAATTCTAAAAATAACTCCATAACTAAAAACTCATTAATTACTTTTTTTTTTTCGTTTTTTAGCCACACGGTTGGTTGTTAAATAGTGATTGTTGTTAAGTTCAACAAGCCCATTTTTAACTGGATCCCAAGTTGAATGATATGTTGTTCATGTTGCATAAAGTTAATGTATACCTCCCTTTTCCTTTAAAATTGAAGATAATTAAATCATCATCCTTAAAAAAGAAGAAAATCATAATTAAATAATGAGATTGCTAAATACATTCAATCAGTAGCTGGGTGCCACTGCCAAGCAATTTATATGGCTAGGTGTTGCTTTTAGAATTGCTTTCTCAAATATTCCATAACTTTTTTATATTTTTTAAACCCAAATGATTTTGCCCCTTGCCCCTCCTTTGACCTAAATAAAATTAAAAAATAAAAAAGTATGGTCATTCATGCCTTTCTTCTTGGCTTTCGGTGACTATTTTTTTTTTTCTTCATGGTAAAAAAGAAAAAATACAATGGAAATCAACCTTTATTTTTATTATTTTTTTTTTTCTTATTTTCCTTCTTTTAACTTTTTTTTTTTTTAAATTGACTTTCAATTAGGACTTGAATTATAGAATACTTAGTCTTAGAGACTGATGATCCAAAGATTTTCATAAAAAGGTGATGAATTTTTTTTTTTATTTGGACTTGGGCTTGAGACAACCTCTTAGACCTGCAAGATAATAAAATAAGCATCAAAATGTCAACTCTGAACTTGACAATATTTCTTTAATATCTAAGTCAATGACTTGATTTTTAGGATTCTTAAAAAAGAAAATGATTCACTTTGAGAGAATCTTCTCCTGTGAAAAGGAGGTGAGAAATTATAGGATGAAACATAGAATAATGGCAGGTGAAAATATTTTGTCATATATCATATGTGTCAGCAGGAAAAGAAATGGATTGATATATAAGTGCTTCTTTTTTATTGGTGTGCAAATGGCTTGGTCAAGATAGAGAGGACAATGTCATGGAGTGTCAAGTTCATGTTGTTGCGCTACCTGTTTCATATCAGGGTCGCGCCTTGGCTGGGTATCAAGTAGGGACGATACTAGGAGGTGGGAGCTTCGGGGGTGCATGGTCCTCCCAAACTTCCCAAAATTAATTTTTATACTCATATATTTTTAAAAATATATTACATTTTCTCCAAAATTTTAAAATATATACATTTGGCCCATCCTAAATAATAACTTTTTAAAATTATATACATTTAGCCCACCAAATTTTTAAAATTTTATTTATTACATGTATATTTCATAAACTTTTCCTTCAAATATATATAGATTACCCTAAATTTCTAAAATTTTATTTGTTATCGATGTAATATTATATGTATATATAAATAAATATTTTATAATATAATAATAGTACTAAAAATTTTTTACATTAACCTTATAAACTTGAATTTTTTTTGTCCATAATTATTTTTAGCCCTCCAAACTTTTAAGTCTAATTCCGCCCTTAGTGTCAAGATCAGGCGATTTGTTATGTCTTAATATGTTAATGCCTGATAGCATTAAGTGTTAATTACTATGTAATGTAGCATGACTAAGTATGTAAGAAACTCTAACTCATTGTCTAGTAAAATTGGCTTGGAGCGATGAGTAAGAATCTCATAAAGGGGTTCAATCTAACGAAAGAGCATTATGGTGAGATATCTTCGAAAGGATTGCTCGCCTTAAACGAGCCTCAAGGGCCTTCGCCACAAGTTATTATTGGGATTTTTTTTAAGTCTTTTATGTTCATTTATACTCTCTTGATGAGTAAGCTTGATTTCGTACTTGAGACCCAGAAATGAGAGTTAGATTTATTCTGATTATGAACTAGTATAATATTTATCAAATTAAATATTTGTTGGAAAACTTATTTATGAACTGAGTTTGAATTTAAAAAATATAATTTTTTTTAAAATTCAGCCCTTTTTTTTTTTTTTTCCCAAAGAAATTCAGCCCATTTCATTCTTATTTTTCTTTACAAATTGAAGCTCAAAGCTGGATCCACAAAGATGTCGACTTGGTGGTCTGGATCTCTCTTTCAATATGTCGGCAAGTATTATTTCGCTTTTGAAATCTGAAATCTCTTTCAATATGGGTGGTTTATAAATGGTTCAAAAGCCATGCATCTATATCCAACGACTCGGCTCGTCTAAACACATGGCTCGCTAGTCCGCCTTGCGCCTTGGCTATAAATAGGGTGACAAAATCATCCATATCTATTTATACACCTATTTAAATGGTACGAGTAATAAATGAATAGTTATAATTATAATAGGTTAATAACGAGTCTAATCTATTTATCCTCTTAATATATAAGTAAAAATAGATATGGATATGGATACTCATCCCAATTCATTAATAATTTATTTTAAATGGTCAATCCATTTTTTTTTAATTCAGCACATTCTTTCTTATTAGTATTATTATTATTTATAATTATAATTATAATTATATTTTATTTAATTTTATAAAACAGTTCTTTTTTTAATTGATTTTAGACTTTATTGCAAAAGTAATGTTTTTTTTTAGTTTAATTAATTTTAAGGATGACATAAATATAATTGATCTTTTTTTTTTTTTACTCAAATTATTTTTTTCTCTAAAATTTAGTTGCATGAATAAAATGATATGGAAGAAAAAAATTATTTTGAATTATAAAATAAATTATTTTTATATAATAAATGGGTAAATGAATGGATTATGGTAAATATGAGTTAAATGGGTATGAATACCCATATAATAGTTAAGTAGGTGATAAATGGATAAATGGGTGACATACCACGCAATCTATATCCATCATAACCCATCCATTTACCATCATAGCTATAAATAAAAAAACTATTTAAAATAAAATAAGATAAAATCTCCTTATCCTAAATACTTTTAAGTGTCTATCCTAAAACTAAAAGATATTAAATATCTATTTAATATTATCTTTTAAAATTTTAATTAATTTTAAAAATTTTAAAATAGTTAAATAATTATATGTAAAATACTATTTTTAAAATAAAAATTTAAAGATTTGGTTCAATTGTTAAATAAATTTACTTATCATATAATTAATTAAAATTTAATTTTTAGAGTTAACATGAAAAGATAATTCATGAATATATAGGTCTAATATATGAGTTTTAATTTCTTAGTTTCTTGTATAGTATTTAATTAATTTATATTCTTAATAATTTTATTATATGTTTTTGTTATATCTAAATTCGATCAAAAAGGAATTTAATTTTGATGGACACATATTGATTGATAATACTCTTTATTCAATAAAACAATTAATTTCAATGCAAACATATTTTAAGTTTAGAACTTAAATTCCAAAAATTAGATAGATTTAATTAACATTTTAATTTAAAAATAAATCTTTATATATATATATATATATATAATTTGAACATAATTAAATTTACTTTTGCTCGACCTTTATACTTGCTTTAAAAAAAAAAAAGTTAGTAAAAGTCAAGGACTTTTAAAAAGTTATATTAAAGGAAAAGGGAAGAAAAATATATTTTTTTTCTTTTGTAATTAGAAAAAGAAGCTTGTAATAAGCCAATTTAATTGAGCCGTTTGGAGAGAGGAAATGCAAAATTAGATGGTGTTTGATAAAATTAAATTTTAAGTGTTGGTAAAATAAATGATATAATTTTTAAATTATAAAAATATTTAAAAATATAAAAACACTTATGGTATATAATGTAATTTTAAATTAAAAATTTTAACTTATTATTTTTAATAATTTTAATTTTAATTTTAAATGCTTAGCGAGATATCAAACACGGCCTTAGTTTTGATAGAAACGAAGAGAGAAAAAATAGAAGCAAGAAGCAACAGCATATGTTATCTGTCTCTTTCTTCTTCTGTGTAACCAACGTCGCTCACATTCTCCAATAATACTCTTTCTTCGCTTACACTTCAAAATTGTTAGTATTAGTGTTTTGGATCACCAAAAACACCAACCAATCATTTTATCTCTTTTTCCTTCCTAACATTTCGAAGCGTCGTTTTGTTTGGATCTGCATTTTCTTACAACTATCAAAGTGAGCCTTTACTTTCTCTAACACTTGTTTATTTTTCATATATATGACTTTTAACGATTCGGATTTCAAATTTTGAGTTTGATACTCTAATACAGCCTTTATTTTTGTTTAATTAATTCGCTAATTTTAGCCTTTTTTTTTTTTTTTTTATGCCTGTTGTTAGTTATTAATTAAGAGTGATCATGACTACGGAGCTTTTGGAAATTCAACCCCGTGAACTTCAGTTTACATGTGAGTATCAATTACTCTGTAATCTGTATTGTGTGGATTATTACTATTAGTTAATTAATTTAAATGATATTTGCATGAAATTGATTTAATTATTTTAAATCAACTTGTTAATCTCAATTATCAAGTAATAATTATTATTATTATTACTTTTTACAATTTTTTATTTTATTTTTTATTTTTTGGGGGTTAATCTCTCTAGTTGAACTGAAGAAACAAAGCTCGTGTTCAATTCAACTGGTTAACAAGTCTGATCAGTATGTTGCTTTCAAGGTGTAGTAATTCTTCTACTTGAATTTTGCCACAATTTTCCTTTGGGTATACTTTCTAATGAGATTGCCTAATTTGTTATTTTGCCTGCTCTTGAAAATTAATTCAAAATAAAGAAGCAATTGGTTTATTGAAAAGATAATAATTTGAAAAATTTATTGGCAGGTGAAGACTACATCTCCCAAAAAATATTGCGTTCGGCCTAACATAGGCATTATTAAGCCAAATGCGACTTGTGAATTCACAGGTTTATAATTATCTTCTTTCTTTGATACCCTGTAAAATTCCTTACATGTATCTCTTTGTATCATTACTGCATTCTTCATTTCGCAATGATTCTGTGAAAAACAAACAAGGCTATTATTGTTAAGAAAGCATTGATGTAAGGACATTTTTAAGCATGGTAATACCTTTTCTGAGATAGTGTAGAAGATGAACTTTGTGCATTTCTGGCGATTACATTACTGTCATTTTCTTACATTATCAGAAATATGATTGATAGATTGTTGTTCACTTTTTGACTCTTGTAGTTACCATGCAAGCTCAGAAGGCATCTCCACTTGATTTGCATTGCAAAGACAAGTTCCTGGTTCAAAGCACGGTTGTGCCCTTTGGAACAACTGATGAGGATATTACATCTGTCATGGTAAGAATTTATCCTTTGGCTTTCATTCTATGTTGTTTTCATAGTAAGAATTTGCGTTATCTTCTGTTTTATATTTCTCTGTAGTAGTTTATTGTTCTCTTATTTGACAGTTTTCTAAAGAAAGTGGGAAATACATTGAGGAGAAGAAGCTGAGAGTGGCTCTCATTAGCCCACCACATTCACCAGTTCTGCTTCCAAACAATGGAGAGTTGAAGAAAGATCCATTTTATGACACTTCGGTTAACAAAGACATAGCACAGAGTGGCTTAGAAAACATACCTCCACCTCAAAAGGTATGTAGCATCATATATCGTTTTAAGATTGTATTGACAATAACGCACTTCCTCTTTTTCCTTCTGACAAGTGAAACAGAAATAAGCTTAATTGCTGAATTTTGAGCAAACATTCTAGGGAACCTGACATAATTGCTATGCTTCTTGTCTTGTATCAGTTAGCTGAGGATGTTTCAGGCTTTCAACCTGCCAAGGATATTGAGGAGTTAAAAGTGGTTAAGGACAGTGAATCAAGACCAGCTGATGATACAGGGGAATTGAAATCAGCTAAGGTTGTAGTGGAACCAAAATTAGTTAAGGATTTTGAGGAGTTGAAATCAAAGCTGCATATAATGGATTCGAAACTGAGAGAGGTATGTTTTCTACCTTTGTAGCTTCAACTTAGGGGCATGGCAACCTTGAATAATAGGTTCAGTTTGATTTCTGTCTGTCTGCCAGGGCCCCTGCCTCTGCTTGAGATAAAAACCATACAAATTTTTTTTTTCCTTGTTATATTTCATCTTTGAGAGAAGATGATACACAAGTCTTGTTATCAAATTCATACTCGTTGGTTTGTTCATTTTGGCAGGCTGATCATATGATCACAAAGCTGACAGATGAGAGGAGCACAGCCATTAAAGAGAAGGATATGCTCAAGCATGAAATAGTGAGTAATTTATTACCAAGCACTTCTTTGTTGAATGACCATCTACATCCTCTACTGTCTTTTAACAGTCAAGCCTGTTCCTCTTTTCTAATACAATATGACATTACGACCTACTTGGAAACACTATGCTCATGTGGAATTTAGAACTCCAACGATGCATTTCAATAGTTATTTGCACTTACAAACTCCAATAGAACTTGATTGCTCCTTACAGTTGTACTGTGCTTTTGATACTGGCTATTTTCCCTTTGTAGGAGTTGTTAAAGAGGAACAAAATGAAAAGAATTCGGGTGGGTTATCCTCTCTTGTATGTTTGTACAGTTGCTCTCATCAGTTTGGCACTTGGATACATTATTCATCCATAGAAGGAAGATTTTTGTAATTTAGAATGCTCGGATATCTGCTCATGGACAGATACACGAGCATCTGATTGCCATACCAGATACATTTTTTGTTCTATTTTTTGGTCATTTGTGGTCTGTGATATAGTAGTTCTTGAAATGGTGCGTGTAAAAAGAACTGGTCTTGTAATAAAAAATAGAAAAAGAAGTAAAAAACAATCACAACACATGTTTTCTGGGAACTAACGACGTTAATTTTGAAGCATTGACAGCTCTCCATTATTTCGTTGGTTACAAAATTGAATTAATCCTAGGCATCTTGTTAATATATTTTATTTTACAAAATTAAATTTAGATCTATATAATTTTTTATTAAAATATTCGTCAAGTCATTATGAGAGGTTTTAATATTTTATTTAGATATCAATTGATTTATACATTTTTAATTTAGTATTTTTTTACATTTCGATTTTTTTTAATTGTAAAATTAAATGTTAATTAATTGTAATTGAAATTGAAAAGAATAGTAGAATTAAAAGTTAATTAATTGCTATTGAGATTTTATATTTTTATTATTGTTATTATTATATTAATGTTAATTAATTAAAAAAATAAGAATTCCTTTTGAATCGATTTTTTGATATTCTTTAAGATTTGTATGGAGATCTCAAAAAAAATCATAAAATTTATTATTCTAATCTTTCTTTTTTATTTGATTTAGATAGAAAGAAAAATGAAAGTGATTTACCTTTAATATAGTTTCGTCATGCAAAGAAAAAATATATAATTTTTGAATAAGATGAAAAAATATATTTATAATTACATATTTGAAATGTTTTATAAATAGAAAATTGATTCGTAATGTAATTTTTATATTTTTTCTAATTAATGTATTCATATTAAAAAACTCGATGTTATATTTTTTATATATTTTTTGTTCATTGTATGAGTATTAATAGTAGTAGTAGATATAATTAATCTTAAAATTTGGTACTTAAAACATTAAGTTTAATACTAAAATTTTCTTGACCCTACATGTTAATGGTAAAGCGCCCCTACATAATACTCTCTCCGTTTCACAATAACTGTCTTTTTAAAAAAGTAATTTTGTTTCAATATAATTATCGTTTTACAAACTCAATGTAATATTAATTAATTTTTTTTTAAATTTACCCTTAATATTAATTGACTTAGTGTTATTTCTAATTTATTGCTTCCTTAATCTAAGTGTATTCTTTTAAAACGACAGTTATTGTGAAACGTAGGGAGTAATAATGAAAAAAAGTAAATATAAAAAATTGAATAGATTGGTTTAGATTGTTTTTATTACTTGCTATAATTTTGGATTGTTTTTATTTATTATTATTATATTGCGAATTACATATTATTTATAAATATTTTTAACATTCTTTTTTTCATAATTTATGTAATTTAATTTAGTAAATTAGATATTACACTTTAATTTTTTCTTTTATAAGGAAAAAAATAACACGACTTATTTTATAAGAATTTAGACAATTTTTCAATTAATTCAACAGTTTAATACGCGAAATTCTATTTAGATCTACAAAACTTATATGATAATAATGAAGAAATTCCTGAATTTTTATATAAGATATATATGTGATAAGAATTTCTTTATGTTTCTTTTTGATACTATGATTGTTAATAAAATATTATAAGATATATTTTTTAATTTTAATTTTTTTTTTTGTAGTTTTACCTACTTAAGATAAAAAATAATGGCAAATATAATTTCATTGCATTTTTTTTTATTTTTTAATTAGATTTTAATAATAAGTTTTTCTTAGAAAAAAAAATATATATATATATATATTTTTAATAATTTAATATCAATAGGCTAATAATTTATAGCGTTATATAATATATTATGAATATATCTTTAAATTTTAATATTTTTCTTTTTCACTTTGGCTTACTTTAAAAAACAAATGGTAAACATAATTTCATTACATCCTTTTTTTTTTTTTTTTTCTTTTAACAATGAGTTTTCCTTGGAATATATATATATATATTAATAATTTGTTATTGATTAATTAAAAATTTATAGTATTATTAAATATATTAATATTTTTTATATTATTTTTTTCTCAATATATTAATAAATAATACATATAATTTACTATAATATAAAATATCTATAAATTGAAGAAAAAAAAAACTAGTAACCCAAATTATCAAATTATCCATCATTTCTTGGATTTAAACGGCAGGTCGTTTTGAAAATCATTAAAGCACTGTATGAGTCTGGTTAAATAAGCAAACATAGCATTACAGTATTTAAACTCTCATAAAGCCAACCGTGGTGATCGTGCTCCTTCATATCCATTTCATCAAACAAAACAATGAAAAATACAATAAGTGGGCATTTTACAAAATCCAGTATGAGAAACGCTTACTATTTGGGATATAATCTCATTTGCAAACCATATAGACAAAAAGAAAAAGAAAAAAAAAATCACCAAAATGGAAGCAAATTACAAGCTCTGCCAATCCTGACTAAAAATGGTGTCACAACCTCACTCTGAAATCTCTCCACTATGAACAAATTTCACACCCCAAGCCGATTGCATGACCTACCTACAAGTTTTGATAAATTAGTAGTTATATATCAGTGTTGAAATTCTCCTCACTGCCATTGGAGAGGACTTTGGTCAGTTGGGGATCCAGGTACAAAAGGTACAAAACCCCGGCCACCGAAAACAGGTCGCATGAAGGAATCATCAAATTTTCGCCAATAATGGTGGACAGTGTGAGAAGGAGTGGTAAAGAGCATCATTAAGCTGGTTGGACGGACCACACTTTGGCTGCCTTTGTTGTCCTCCAAATCTTGCCCATTAAGAAGTGGAACGTTTAAAGATTTAGGACTAGATGGTTCAGAAGACAACATACTACTAGTGTGTTTTGGAGATGGAAGCAAGATCCTCACTAGCGGTTTAGTCATCAACCCGAAAACCTGCACATACCTTACAATTAACTATGCAGTGTCTTTCGTGTTTCACGATAAAAAGAATGTCTTTTTTTTTCCCTTTGCCATAACATATAGCACTATTTATATGATAAAACAATTGATATCATGAGGCCAAGCCAACTAATACAAATTAACCCCAAATGCCTTGGCCAAGCTCAGTTTATCATAAGGCAATTTGGTAGAATAGCAGGTTGCCTCTACACAAATGAGGAGAGTCTTACCACTGTGCTGAAAAGAACAACTGTGATAGTACTGGTGATCATGATTGCACTCCCACGTAACTGTGTATACCCACTGTTAAACTGCATTAAAATAAATAAATAAAAATTTATTTAGTGGACACAAACATACACCACAAGGGGTATGTAAGTCCCTTGACAGAAATTTAAGTATATTAAAATCAATTCCACTTCTCTTAGGATTCGAAAAATTGTAGCCAATTAGTATGTGAAGGATGTTTTGACCATGTTAGCATGTAGCAGGACTACACATTGTAGGGTGAACAAAAGGTATACTTGTATCACAGGCTCAAAGCTAAAAAATTAAAAAGGAAAAAAAAATTGCAATTTACTTCTGTAGTAAAATAATGCACATTCAATCTTTTTTTACCTGATTATAAGCAAGAGCCATTGAAACAGCACCACGCATGAGACCAGCCCACCAAATTGTTATCTGCAAAACCAAAAAATCCAGTGACATTTAATACATTGACTCATGAATGTTAATGCTAGAAATTAGAATGGCTTGAAAGTCCTACCTGTCGCTTTATGTCAATTTTCTCATGAGAAGACTTCTTAGTCAAGTTGGATAAAAAGGATAAGGGGAAAACGAAGGCTGCTCTTCCAACCATAACCAATCCTAGGAGTATTGCACTCACCCCAATTGATGTTCCAGGGCTGAGAAGAAAAGAAAGAATTACCCTCCATGCTCAGCAAATGTCCTATATTAGAGTTGCATTATGCAATCTTGGAATTTATTCACATGATATCTAATCTCAGTACAATGCATTAGCCTTACCTATGGCTTGCAAACTTCCATTTCTCAATGTCCAAGGCATCCATACCAACATAAAGGAAGATGAAGATCTCAGCAACAAATGATAAAGTGGCAAAAGCATGTCTAAAATGGTTGATAAGAAGCCAAATGTTAGTAATGTGATAACCAGGCCAGCATAAAGAAAACAGTAGGAAAGGTTATGATTGAACTGTCAAGAATCATGTTACTGGAGATGTAGCCGAACAAACCTAGTTGTCACTCTTGAACTTTCAGTCACATTATGCCATGTGTAGTGAGACATAACAATCCCACAAAAGAACACGGTAAGAATGGCGCTTAAATGGAATAGCTGCAAGAAAAACCAAATTTTCAACAACGTTAAGAATGACTTTTGCCCCTGAACTTCAATCTACCAGTAGAAAGAAGCAAAAAATAAGGGTCCTCCAAAGAGGTGCCCTACTGTTTGTTAGAAACTTACTTCAGCCAGCATATATGAAAGGTAAGCCATGAGTATCATAAGAGCAACCTCACGGTCAGTAGAGTGCCTGGATTTTGCAAGAGAACGAAATTTATGAGCGCTACCTAGTCAGTAAACTTTGCTACACAAAATGCCTTTCATGTAACTGTGGCATTATTTATTTTCCATATGAACTACCATCATATTGAGGAAACAAGAAGCAACTTGAGGTCTCTATGAGATTTAGAAGACATTAACAGCAAGTAAAACTCAAATATATTTTACAATAAATAATACAAAGAAAAGTGCAAAACATTTCTGTTTGGCTCCTTGCAACTGAATTGCTGCAATCATTATATTTTTCTTGTGTTCCTCACTTCCTTCTGCCATTAAAAGCACTTAGAACAAGAATGTTTACAAACCTGCCAAAGTAGAGCTTCTTAATAATGTATGCACTAAATAGTCCAGCCTGTAGGAGATAACAATATAATATCATGAAACAGTACATAATAAGGAAGCACATGCAAACCACAAAGAGAGAGAGAGAGAGACTCTTACTAAAACTCCTAAAATGGTGCTTGAGATAAACAGATATAGAAAGCTCCCAGCAAATTGCATAGTAACGCTTGAATTGATGTGGGAGAGATCAAAGCTCTGAATAGCGTTTAAAAGCACCACTGAAGTGGCATCATTTACTACACCTTCCCCAAAAACCACACTGTATAGGAAAGGTGTCTCATCCTGATTAAGTACCTATAGCAACACAGGTAAACAAATTAAGCTATAAGTGTTGTTCCCTTAAAGTTGAAACCAGGCTGTAGCTTCACTAGGCCATTTATACCTGCAAGGTACAAACAGAATCTGTGGCAGAGAATATTGCTCCAATTGCTGCAATAAAAGGAGATAAGGAAACATAAAATGGGGGAAACTAGGAAAAAAAAACCAAATAATAATATTGAACATACCAAGATAGTCTCCTATATCGAGGGAACCAATATTCATTTTCTTGAAGAAATGCATAGCACCTAAGTAAAAACAAAATATTTAATCGTGAGAATAGCATAACTAAGGCCAGTTCTCAGAACTGATGAGACAAAATATAGCAATTCGTTTGCCTTTTGAAAGCTTCATAATTTGCCATAAATGCCTTGCATTTGTTTTCATTCTCTATTTACTTTTTCTATATTGTAAACATGGCAAAACATGCAAGAGGAGAAAAAAAAAAACTATAATATTTATCCATTAACTGTTTAAATGGATATTTTACATGCACTCTTCATTCTTTGAAAACAGAATTCAAAACCAAAGTCGTCCAATAACAGCTATAGAATCTATATATGCAAATTACAACGTGGAAAATTGTTTTTGTGTACCTAGTGATATAACTCCAGTAGATATAAGAGTACCAATTGCACCAAAGAGCATGATTGTCATGAAGTTGCGGAAAAATTGCTTCTTCTTCACCTGGAACCTGATAGGGGAAGACCAATAATTAATGGAGAGGAAGAACAACAGTTGTCATGAAAACTGAATTATCCGGAGACATTTTTGTTTAATAGCAAAGAAAAACAAAAGAACAAACACATTTATGTTACTGAATGATGCAACCATCATTGCCATACCAATTATAATACTGCTAATGATAATTAAACATAGTAATGACCATCCAAATAAATAAAGTGTCTACAGGTGCTAGTTTCTGATATCAGCATCAGATAATAGACTACTTCATTCATATTTTTAGAGCATAGAATTTTTAAACATAATAATTACTGATTTCATACTACTAAGTTGCTTTCAGCTGTTAATGTAATATATTAAAAGTTTGAAGTACCTTCATTATTCTTCTTTTAGCAATTTGATAATTTCCATCAATAACATCATGTATTCATATACATTGTACGTCAATTTAAAAAATAAATAAATAAATAAAAACAATGTTATCAGTTCCTATATTTTGCATTTTTCACCTTTTTTTTTTTCCTATAAGACAAAAAAAAAATCAGTAATGGGGTAATTTAACTATGTCCACTGAATTTGAGTGAAATTTATATAAATCAGACGAGTTATCTACCAATATCCTGCTTTTGTACTCTAAAAATTTCACCATGACTAGCTCCCAACTTGAATTAATGCAAAATCTGATAACCAGTACTCAATAAGCAATAGGAAAGCAATCAAGACCAATTATACTTTAAAAAGAACAACCAACTAACCAACCAGACCGGTCCATGCTAATTTCTAGCAATAGAATTATCATGGAACAAAATATGTACATCAATTGCAAGCAGAGGACATCAACAGGATCATGATCTAGTGCCATAAATACATAATAAATCCCACTATCAAACATTAAACCCAAAAAAAAATATTAAAACCAATATTTAAAAATAAAAAAATAATAATAATAAATAAAAAACAACAACAACAACTTACCCGGCATTAAAAATAATAGGAGGAAGAAGATAAATAAAGAACAATTCTTCACTGAAGACTAAAAGGCGTGAGCTTTTCCCTCCAGTTGTAAGCAAAATAACCACTCCAGTGCACAGTCCCTGCATTAACTCACCATAAACCTAGCTATCATAAATTAATCCTTTTTATACAAAAAACCATCAAAACCATTAAAACCATAAAACCAATACAAATTTGAGCAAGGGAATGATAATACTGACTATAGCAAGAGCTGTGATTGACTCGTTAATCCACCGATTTTCCTCTAGCAAATGCCCAATTACAATACAAGCGCAGAGAAGTGCCACGAATAGATTTATTGATACTACTGATGCGTGATCTGATCCTACTATTGCCTCCGATTTTGACAATACAGAGTCTAAACCAACCGCCATTGTAATTGCAACAAATGCAATTTACAGGAAATTCCCAAAAACAAACCCAATATAATATAAAGTTATGAATAGTTCTGTTTTCAATATTCTCACAAACTTTCCTTCAAATCCTAGAATTTGAATCCATAATTTGACATTCAATGGCGATTACCAAAATAAAGCCCTGCAAACACGAAATACCTTATTTAAATTTGAATATTTTCTAATTAAAAATTTTCTGGACTCTTTTCGCAGAGCTTTGCTTCAATTTCAAAATTAAAGCCAATTCAAAAAACAAACCTAATCCATTAACCAAAAAGAAAACTGAGTCGGCAACTCGTTTACTCACTAACTCACTGATTTAGTATAGAGAGAGAAATTGAAAGAGCCAAAGACATGGAAGAGCAGAGGCCGCGAAAGAAATTAATATATACAGCTTTAAAATGGAGACCAGAGTCAAAAAGTTTAAATTTTGTATAGCATACGGACGGTTGACTTAAGAAAGTATGGTAAATGAATGGTTGAGATTAAGTGGTTGTTGTAGTATTGGTTGTAGCGTATAATTTCTGGGTTAGTTGTGAATTGGAAGTGAATGGAGGGAGAAAGAAAAGGAAAGACGATAAAAGGTAGAATTACAATGATTGTGTCGTCTACAGAATCTAATTAATAGATTCTTTTCTATTTTTAATTGTTTATTTTTATATTTTAGAAGCATTTTAATTAATCCAGAAAAATAGAACCTACGCATAGAATTTTCTTTAATTGTTTTTAATTATAATTTAGCACGATGAATTCTAAACTCATTAATTTAGTTAAAATATATGAATTTAAATAAAATTTATACAATTAAAAATTCACATTTCATGTGAATTTTTAAATTTTTCTTTTTTAAAATTTTGGAGTATAATAAATTTTAACAAATTTATGAAATGCATTTCAATTTTTCAAATCAAACAAATAATTAACCTACCATTCATAAATTTTATAAAATTTATCACTAAAATCTTTCAAAATAAATGAGACTAAAAAAAAATCCTTAATCGCTAAATTAAAACTTATTAATTAAAAATAATTTTTTTTCTCAATTTATGAGTAAGATAAAATTTTGAAATACTAATTTTCATTGAACAATAATATCTTATAAATGATAAAATATATATTTCATAATATTTTTTTCATTTTAACATTTTACTTCTCTATTTATTTATTTAGGATAAGGTTAAGTTAAAACTATCCAAATTAAAACGAAAAGGGCTTTGGTTGTTGATACTTTTAATCACACATCCTTCTATCCCTTAGTAATTCAGTTAAATCTATTTTTAAACTATTTTATTCATTGATAAAAATTAAAATAAAAAAAAAAAAAAAAAAGAGGATAAAATTAATTAATTATTTCAATCTTTCAACTTAACACTTGCGAACTATCAATATGTCCTAGATGCTTGCAATTTCAAAAACTAAATAATGGCATATTGTTACAGAAAAAAAAAAAATGAAGAAACAAACACTATCAAATTTCTTGATTTTTCTTTCGAATATATATTGTGCAAGCCATTGTCAATAAACAACAAAGAATTCAAATAATCAAATAGATTCTTGGTGGAAGCAACATTGTCATGTGAGGGAATAAAGAATTTTTTTTAACACCTTGTTAAAGGGATATATATTATAGGATTTCAAGGGAGTGAAATTTTATATTAAAAATAGATGAGATTAAGGAGGAATATATAAGTGAAAAAGAGTAATAAATTTAATTTTTTAAAGTTTTGAGTTATATTGTGGTATCAAACTCATGACTGTGTTCCTCACCAACGTTCATTATAAAGATAACTCAAGAAAAGCGAACTCTCTGACACCAACAAATGGTATCAAAACTAATGGCTCAACAGGGACGAATATTGTACGGTATTCAAATCTTGTGGGTTATATCCTCCATATGGAAAAGCAAAGTGACTCTCGGTGTGCCATAACCAATTGAGTATTAAGACTTTTTACTGTAAATACTTAAGACTTCCATGTAAGGGGGAGCTCAAGTCCAATGCGAAAGTTCACACTTAAGAGGGATATTGTTAGGATTTCAAATGTGTTGAATTTTACATTGGAAATAGACGGGATTAAGAAATGACATATAATTAGGAATGACCCATAAACCTAATATCTTAGGTTGGAGTGTGGTGTCAAATCCATGAGTGTGTCCATCACCAAGGCCTATTATAAAGATCTCCTAAAAAAGCGGACTCTCTGGCGCCAACAATATATATATATATATATATATGACTCTACGTTATTGTATTTTTATAAATTTTGATATTTAAATATTTTTTAAAAATATAAATTAAATAAAAATGTGACTAAAACCTATATAAAATATAAGCCAATGATTATTATTATTATTATTATTATCATCATTTGGATAAAAATGTGAAATCCACTAATTCAAGTATTGAGCAAAAATATTATTGAGAAAACACTGGATGACAGTTGATTTATATTAAAATTGAAACATAAAAAAAGTTTGAAACTTTCTTTATACTCACCATTTGATTTATTTATTTTTTTATATAACTTTAAGTATTTAAAAATAATTTAAAAAAAAATAGGTAATTAATATGGTATTTAATATGAAAGTTTTAAGAGTTTTTTTTTTAATTAATAACTTTAGTTGAATAATTAAATAAAGAAAAATAAATAAATAAAAAAAATAGAATAATACTTTTAATACTACATTCGGAAAATAAATAAACAATAGGACCAAAGTTGTCAAATCGGATTTGGGCATTAATTAATTATAGTGGTTGTCAATTTTAACTGTCACGAAATTTGCATGCAACAATGCACAATATCTTGGTTTAGTCTAAAGTTACTATTAAAAAAATAACTTTTGTTTAATTAACCATAAAATCTATCCCATTGACTAACGTAGCCTGCAAAAAGAAAAAAATTGTCTAAATTAATTATTAGCTTCTTCTTAATGTCCAAATATTGTTTCCCCGTTGTCTTATTCACAATTTCTTTTTTTTTAGGATTTTCGAAATTGTGTCTAATATTCATATTTTATAAATAGTAAATTTTTAAAATTTCATCCACATATATGGATTTGGGAGGATCAATTCCAAAAACTAGCCACTATAAATAGAGAGTTTGTTGACGCTTGGAAACTGAAGATATAATTGGGTGATAAACAATTCAAAACCTACATCGGATGAAGAGAAAATTGCAAGCTCAATATTGAATAAAAAGAAAATTCATGTCGAGCTAATAGATAATTGAAAAAATCCACCATAAATAATAAAAAAAAAAATTATAAGTTCACCACTTGATCAAAAGACAATTAAAAGCTCAATACCAACAAATAAACAATAAATTATGAAAGCTTAGAGCATCTTCAATTTTATTTTTTATTTTAAATATTATATTTTGTTTAATAGAAAGTATTTTAATTTATAAATAATAGAAAATTTTACTCAAATCCAATAGATAATCCGTATTTTACTTTATCTCATAAGTATTAATGATTTTAATTTTTTCCTTTTAAGTTTGCCCAATAGAAAAAATAATACTAAAACTATAAGAAATAAAATGTATGAAAATTTGTTCTGCATCGATTAAAGTTATAATAAATAGTGATATTTGGCTTTTTAAATGTAGAGAGTTAAACTAACTATTTTCTTTATTTTTTATCTATTAGAACTTTATTTTTTGAGATGACTCTTTATAATAAAGAGTTTGATCTCTAAGGGTACTCTTTATTTTAAATAGTATATTTTATCTAATAAATAACATCTTAACTAATATTTGAATATAAAGAGTAGAAAATTATACTCAAATCCAATGGATTCTTTATATTTTGTTTTTAATTTTACTTTATTTCATAAATATTAATGTTTTGAAATCAAATGACTTGTAAAAATGAGAGAGAAACATATTTTTAAAGAAATAAACCAATAAAGAGTATATTGAAACTTTATTTTTTGAGATTACTCTTTATAATAAAGAGTTTGATCTGTAATGGTATTCTTTATTTTAAATAGTATATTTTATCTAAAGAGCATCTTAGCTAATATTTGAATATAAATAGTAAAAAATTTCACTCAAATTCAATGGACTCTATATATTTTGTTCTTCATTTTACTTTATTTCATAAGTATTAATATTTTAAAATCAAATGACTTGAAAAAAGGAGAGACAAACATATTTTTAAGGTATGGAAGCTCCACGTTGGACCAAACCACCTACTGGTTATCTAAAATGCAACCTTGATGTGGCCTTATTTCCCAACTAGAACTAAGCAGGTTATGGCATCATCATCCGTGACGAGCAAGGAAACTTTGTTGCGGCTAAAAATGGCAACATGCGATGTCTTTTGGATAATGGACTAGCTGAAGCACTATCATGCAAAAAAGCTTTGAGTTTGATTAAAGAGTTGCAATTGAGTAAGGTGGTAGTGGAAACAGATTGTCTTGAACTTCAGCAAGCTATTATGAAACCAACACTTGCTTATTCTTCTTGTGGTATTGTGATTCATGACTGTATTAACTATTCAAGTGATATAGACGATAGCAAATTTTGTTTTGTTAGAAGATCAGCTAACCAAATAGCTCATATGTTAGTAAGGGCTGTAGGTTTTCAGTATGGTCCTGAGGAATGGCACCATGTCCCTCCTCGTTTCATTTCTGATGTATTTTCCTTTGATTTAATGCAATAGTTTTCCTTTTTCTTTTAAAAAAAAGAAAAAGAAATAAACCAATAAAAAGAGATAATATTAATTACAATTAGAATAAATAATATAGTTTAGAAAGCTGAATCAACTTTTAATTTATATTTTGAAGATAAAGAGATTATTAGAGTCATTTTTTGTTCAATGTTTATTTATTAAGAAATTTTTAGATAGACTCAGTTTAGCAGCTCATCTGTAAACTAACCCAATAAAAATAAGACATATCAATTAATAATGTTACATTATTGATTTTATATTACATCATTAATTAATGTGTTTTATTTTTATTGGGTTAGTTTACGGATAAAGTGGTAAACTAAGTCTATTTAAGAATTTCTCCTCTTTATTATAAAGAGTTTAACTTAAGTAGAAAATCTTTTGAAAATACTGAGAGTGACTCACTTTCTATTGAAATATGACAAGGGAAAAAAATACCTTTGTTTTTCTTAACACATGAATCTCTTTTGTCTAAAATCAAATATATAAAAAATTAATAAATTTTAGTTTAATAATATAAAAATCATCTCATAATGGTTAAATTTTAAATCATAATTAATCTAAAAAAACCAATTAACTTAACTAAAAACAATAAAAATTATCTATATAAACTGAAACCAACGATTACCATAAAACTGATATTTCCACTGCGGAGGCCAGAATTGTTGTTTAAAAGGGTGCAAAGCCCTAGACAATGAACCCACTTTAGCCTCATTTCAAAAACACCACTACTCAAATGAAATGGTTTCCCACTCTCGACGGTCGATTGTGGCAGACCTGTACGGACTACATCATGGGTCTCACAAGTCACAATTCACAACCCACTAACAAATTAATTTTAATTTTAACAACAAAAATAAAAATAAATAAACCTGTACGGATGCCTAGTTATTAGCTTTGCCAATCGAAAGTATAAAAAACGACTAAGAGCACTCCAATCCAATGGCCAACCAACAAGACATTATTGCTGGCTTACCCCTTTTTTTTTTCCTTTTTTCTTGGTCAATTGCTAGCTTACCTTAATCCCGACCAGCCCATTGATTTCTTTTCCTATTTGGAGTATCGTATGATGAAACCTCTTATGGCCCACATCATATTCCTTTTGTTGTTGCTGTGGGGTGTTTGCAAGTTGATTTGATATGGTTTTAATATGATATTTAATTTAATCCACGTGTTATCAATTTACAAAAATAAAAATAATCAACTCCATCCAATCTATAAATATGGATCGAATTTGATCGAATTTTGCAAATTTATTTAATATATTATTTACTTTTTAATTAATAAATATTTCTATCAATATTTAAAAAAAATAAAAACAAAGTAATAAATTAAACATCTTACTTTTAAAATCCAATAAAGTAATTTATATAGTAAACATAATAAATGAAGAAATCAATATGTAGTAACCACATTACAAGTCGCAACAATAAAAAAAAAAAACCTCCAAAACTATTAAAATAACATTGCATAATAAAAAAAAAATAGGTGATCTATACTATATTTTTATTTTCATTTTAATAAAAATATTAATTATCAAATAAAATTCAGCTTACTTTTTTAATATATATATATAGTGCGGGTTGCGGGTCGATTTAAAAATTAAAAAAAAAAATTAATCCAATCCATAAAGTGCAGTTTAAAATACAAATCAACTCAATTCACAAAACTTATCAAACTACAGTTTGATTGCAGATTAGTGTGGATTGATTCAGATTAAGCGGTTTATGAACACCCCTAGTTGTGGGGTCCTTGCTCATTGAAATATTGATTTTTGAAAATATACTAAACTGCACTCATATATGAACATATTTACTCTTCTTATACTCGATGAATATAAAATATTAATGAGTCGAGTTTGAATTTATAAAATATTAAGTTTTTTTAAAATTTAATTATTTAATCTGTTATTTCTTTTACAAATTGAAGTTTGAGATTTAATTTAAACACGTCTAATTAATAGATAAATATAATTGAAAAAAAATTATGTTTCTAATATTTTATTTTTTTAGTGAAAAAAAATACTCCTACAAACATACAATCATATTCAAATTTCTTTTTATATATTATTATTATTATATTGATTTGGTGTATATACAATATGTATGCACAAGTTAATTTTATTATGTATGTTATTTGACTATCTTTCTTGTTTAGGTAAAAGTATGTAATTTTGACATACTAATTTTGTTTGCTAAATCCACTTTCGCGTGAATGTTGGGCATATGATCTTGTCGATATGGATAGATTAATTTAACACGTTTGATCATGTTGATTATGTCGTTTGGTAATGAAGATTTCACGTTTGGTTGTGTAATTATGAAACACTAAGGACCCAAAGCTCAGAAATTAACTTTTTTTTTTTTGCTTTAGATATTGTGGTTGTGGTATTGTGGATACAACTATACTATATTGCAAGAACCAAAATCCTAGTACCTTGCCATTTGTGGTGGGTTCAGTTCAGCCATAATGTCCTGGCTGCTACTAGATGCATAAAGTTTTTTTTTTTTTTTTTTTTCTTATTATTTTTTTAAATTTTTAATACATATAAATTTTTTAAGAGTAAATTACTATTTAGTCCCTCTATTTGACACAAATTCACACTTAGGTTCATTTATTTTGAGAAACTAACGAATACATCCATACATTTGTATTCCGTATGCTTTTTAGGTCCTTCCGTCCAAAATTTAGGATTTTTTTGTTAAAAATTAAAAAAAAAAAAATTATGTCCAAAATACCCCTACTGCTACAACAACCAGTATACCCAATTTCCGCCTCATACTTTTCATTGATTCCTCCGCCTCCAAACCCACCATTTCTCTCTCTCTCTCTCTCTCTCTCTCTCTCTCTCTCTCTCTCTCTCTTTACCAATGGCCGCTTCTCTCTCCATCTATAGATTTTCAACTATATTAATTAAGGTTTGTACTTTGTTCTTCTCCCTCCTTCTGCTTTCTCTTTCCTGCATGCTATCCATCCCGTCACTATGACTCAGCACGCTGCTGGTCTCACCGTTTATCACAATCGCCTTATCTTGGTTCGTCGCTGGTGCTGGTGGAGTCCGTTGCAGTTGGGATACTCAAAGTAGTTGAAAATATCTCTTATAATATTGGACATATCAATTCCCCTCTCTCCTTGAAAAAAAACCTGCAGTTTGTTTTCCTTTTAAATATATCATTGAATCTCATGTTCAAAATTTCAAATTCAAAATCTCATTAGCATTAAATATGGTATTCAAGATTCATATCTTTTAGGCTGTAGTTTATATTGTTGGATTTTTATACACCCTCAAGAGATTATAATTCATGTGATGATTGGGTTATTTGATAAAGAAGCTAGATTTGTTGTCAATTGCTAGCATTTTCTTTGTGGAAAATCTATTTATCTTTTTAATTACTTGTATTCTGCATTGTTTGAGTTGATGGATTCCTGCGTTTGAGAGGCCCAAATGCCTACCTTTTTAAAAACATTTTATTGGCTAATTTATTGATTTTGTTATTAGTGGAAATTTGTTCATTTGTGTTTTCCAGGAAGTGCATTTGCAATTTGTGTAGTTTTTAGTGTTCTATCCTTGTGAAACTTGTGTAATTGTGTTGTAGTTTTCCCACCTATTCACCAGTACCTCTAGCTTCTTAATATACAGATTAAATGCTAGAGACCGGAGATTTTAGAGATTTTAATTGAATGGCTTTAGTAGTTTGATTTTAATTGATTTATTGATAAGAAATTTGAATTCAATTAAAAATTTATGTTTGGTTGGTAGGAAAGTGAAGGAAAAGCCGAGGTAAAAATCAATGGATTCTCATATATGGATCTCATTTATATGGCAGTTAAGGGAAAATTTAAAGGAAAATTAGAGGTATTTTAATATTTTTATAAGTTTTTAATTGTTAAAATGGATGAAATGACTATTTACTTAGGGTCTGTTTGTTATCATTTTTTGTTTTTTGTTTTTTGTTTTTCAAAAATAAAAACAAGATTTTGAAAACTAAAATTTGTTATTTTTTGTTTTCAAAATATTTTCTGAATAAATATAAAATAAATAAAAAATATTTTTTTTTAAAAAAATATTTTCTAATACTTATTTTTTTAAAATTTGAAAAAACAATAAAAAATAGAAAATCGTAATGATACTAAACGTCCCCTTAATTTCTCAAAATAAAAGAATCTAAGTGTAAATTTGATCAAAACTAAAAGATTAAATAGTAATTTACTATTTTTTAAATGGAATTGTGTTAATTCAAAGCAAGATGAGAACTATAATTGATTGATATGCTTGCTAAGCTTTATGAAAGGATAAAACTCGTGTAATAATTATATTCCTTCCAAAAATTATTATTTCTTCAATAAAAATTTATAATCGACTTTGTAGAAATTTCACAAATTTTGATTAAATCATAACAATACAACTGTGTATTTTTATTTTGAAAGCATAGGAGAAGGAGTTAATTCAACTCACAAAATATTTCAAATAATTAAAGAATTTATTCTTATAAATAGTCATTTGAAATGATTAAATAATTAAATTTGATATTATATTAATTTTTTATAATTTTACACTTATAATACAAATTCAATTACTCAATTATTTCAAAAAAATTTAATTATGACTCAAAATTGAATTTAACTTGAATTAAGTTTGAGAAATACTCATTTCAGTTCGAATATACCCCATTTTCCAATGTATATGAATCCATTACATGGTTGGTTGGAACTTGGAAGTTGTAGCTTATGTTTTGAAATTCCAACCGGTTCGGCTGGAAGAATTGAGAATCGGTCTATAAATCGATCCGAGCCAAATATTAAACTCGTTATCTTTCATAATGAGCGTTCATAATATATAACGAATGTTATTTTGCTTTATATATGATTGTAATGTTGGTTCAGAACATATAATGTACATTACCAATATATATCAGCAAATATATAATAAATATATGCTATTATTTAAAAATTCGATTCGATTCTGACTGAATTTTTGATCCGTGAGTCTCTGTCTTTATCTGTTCGAGAGCTAGGCTGAGTTTCAAAACATAGGTTGTGATCTTACTGCCTTAATTTCAAATGATTGGATTAGGGCCCATTCTATTGGACCGAAGCAATTCATATGTTTGTCACCAGCCCAACAAGCTGGTTGGGAAGGCTTATGAAGGTTGACAGAGTCCACGTCAAGTTCATGGCTCACAGGATTTGATTGAAAGATAAATAAGGCTTAGTCCCATGGCCGGTGCTATTCTGGACTTTAACTCAAGCCATTACTCATTAGGTCCATAGTTTAGTGATTGAAAATTTGTCTTGTAATAATTATTTTGAAACATTTAAACATTTAATTTTAATTTAATTATTTTATAAAAATATTATTATATAAGTATAAATTCATTAATATTACAAATTTTATTTGAGGTATATTTATTGAGAACAAAAAATTCATTTATATGTACATTATATAATTTTTTTTTTACAATGTCCTGGATAGAATTTATCTCTTTCTTTTAAATGAAAAAGATTTTAAGTATATAAACTACTATTAGTTTAAAAAAAGGTATGAAATTTTTTAACAATTTTAATATATTTAATATAATCATTATAGAAAAATAAATTATTAAATATAATTTTATACAATTTAGTAGTATTAATTGATTTAAAGAATTTTAATTCTATTACGTTCATGAGTTTCAAAATTAAATATAAAATTTGAATTTTTTTTTCTTTCGAGGAATAACTTTCATAGTACATGATCAGAATGTCAATTGCACTCATTCACTTTATCTGCTAGGGTTTTTCCTTCACCTTTTGTGCTTGCCGCTTAGCTTTTTCCCTAGGGTTATTTTCGGTGGCTACGATCACCGAAAGGGATACTCTTTTTCTCTAATATTTTTATGTATTTTTCTTTATTTCGCTATGAATAAAGTTGTTCTTTGGATTTTATGGGTATTCCAAGCTTCTTGTTTTTGTGATTTTCTCTCCTCGTGGATGCTTAAGTTTTTATGAGTTTGTTTCAGGGTGTTCTAACGAAGGTGGAGCCGTTCTTACCTACGGCCAAGTCCGTCTTTCTATCATTGTTCTTTTCTCTTCGATCTTATGGAGGGAGGGGGAAGAGTTAATTATAGAAGGTGGTGGCGCTTTAAGCTTTTGATGGGGTTATTTGTGGTTCAGTACGGCTGCTTTCGATGAAGGAGCCTTTTCTATTTGGTTTTGGTGGTTTGAGTTGAAGAATTGAAGGTTCTGTCTGTGTGAACCAAGCCCTGGGTGGTGGTTCTGCTTGAAGTTGTAGAAATACAAATCATTGTGGAGAAATCATTCTACATTCCTCCTTTGTTCATCATTAGAGATGGCAAAACTCGATTCGCCCCAATGAGGAACTCGTCCAACTCTGAAACCCACAGAGAATCTTCGCCCCTTCTATGGTAATTGAGCGGGGATGGGATTGAGTCGCCCCGTCTCGATTCTACAAAATTAATATATATAAAAAATTATTAGTTTTCTTTAAAATTATATTATTGAGTATTTAATTATATTATTATTTTTAAAATAATAACTAATAATATATAAAGTTTAACATAAATATGTATAATATTTTGTCAAAATATATAAATTATGAAGTTTTAACATTAATAAAATTATAAAAATATAAATGGGTATCTTCGTCCCCGCCCCCGCATCCGATTTACCCTGCCCCGACAATTCATGGGGCTGAGATGAGAATCTCAAAACTCGTCCCGCCTCGTACCATTGTCATTCCTATTCATTATAAGGATTTTGCCTTTCACGGCTACCGACAACCTGTTCAACCAAACAAGCGGCACTAGGGTTGGCTAGTAGGATGGGAAACGGTAGAAAGTAAGGTGTTATTCAAGAGCAAAATTGTAATAACTTAATTGTAGGCCTTTGGGCCATGTATGTCTTGGATTTTATGCCCAATGTTAAAAAAGGAAATTATACCAAATACATTTTTTTTAAATTTTTTTTAAATATATATATATTTTTGTATACTTATAATATATTTGTGATATACTTTTGATATATTTTTGATATACTCATGATATACATTTAAAAGTGAGGTACTTTTGAAATAAAAAATTTAATAAGTGTATTTAAAAAAAAAAAAAAAAGAAGAAGAAGAAGAAGAGGAAGTGAAAATATTTTATCTTTTTGAGGTATTTGTGTACAAACCCCATGTTAAAAACCCATTGAACTTTTATTATATTTACAATAAATGATAGTTATTCTTTTTAATATCTGTCAACAACTTAGAGATTTGAGAGACTCAATATAAAACCTTCCACTTCTAATATTTTTAAAAATATATATATATATATCAACTATATCACACTTAATTGGCAAAATATTTTTAATATTTTTTATGCATGTCATTCAACCTATTATATTTTATCATTAGCAATAATTTTTATAAAAGGTAATGATATTGCAGAAGCGGAGATTGTTAATTAATGCGTCTTTGTTTCATTGAAATCAACAAATTTAACCTCTAATAACATTAATTTTTTTTTTTTTTAATACTAAGTGATGCAAGTTGAGTTAAAAAAATTTTGACGCAAATTAATATAATTTAAACATATTATTCACTAATAAATAAATAAATAATAATTACTCTTATTTTACATCATAAATCGTATTAATAAATTCCATAATTTTTTTTATTGTGTCAGACGCAATTACGTTATTTAGGATATTTTTTTTTTCTTTCCATATTTTAATGTTTTCTATCTCTAACAACATTTAGTTCCTTGAAAATCAATAATGAGTCCCTGCATAAAAAGTTGATCACAAAAATCTAATACCATTCATGTAGTGAAATATATACATGTTAACTCAATATGCACTTTAATTTATCCCTCTCCAATGTCAATTTTTGAAATAAACAAACGCAAATTAAAGTTGATCGTAAACTAAAAAGTAACGAAAAGCAACCAATGCTAATTTGATTTTGTCATATAGACGCACCGGAATTGCATGCATCCATGGGCATAATTTATAGGTTGCTTCAGTATACCCAAAGGCTACAAATTGTTTCTTTTTATTTTATTTCTCTTTCATTTTCTTGCAAAATGTTTTTGTTTGTATTCTCAATTTTAGTGCTTATACTTCTAATTTCCGTGATAAAATATTTATGAAAATTTTATCAATTTTAATGTCATAAAAAAATACTCCGGCATTAATAATTTTTGCTTTGGCAATATTATCATCTTTTATAAAATTCAATGTGCTATATAATTAAATTAATTAAATGTAATATTTTTATATAGGGTATGGATTATTCACTCTACCAACAAACCAACTATGTGACTCCAATTATGAGTAGCTAAATTTTTTTTTTTTTTTTTTTTTTCCCAGAATGAGTAGCTACCTATTCCAATGCTGAATAATAAGCCATGAAATATCCATACGTATGTGTGTATCGTGTTCTTCTCTAATTTTTGTAGTTTTCATTGAGAACTTTTGACAAACAACTTGCATTAAATATTCAGTAACTTGTCACTTTCTTATCACTTTCTCAAAAAAAAAAAAAAACCTTGTCACTTTCTTATATTTTTCATTGGCGCAGTTTAATCTTAGTGGGCTATTTCCCCAAGCCCAGTCTTATTTCAGCAATCCAAAAGAAATAAAAATCAAAAATAAAATGTAGAGTCTAGCCTCAATTAATGACCTCAACAAAGAAAAAAAAAAAAGAAAAGAAAAGAAAAAAAATGAGTTATTTGGAGGAGATAGTTGGGCGAGAGAAGCACAATACAAGAAAAGAAGAGTAGATGATTTTGTAATTCAAGACCTTGATGCTTCTTCTTCTTACAATAAGCTTTCTAGTGGCAAATACTTAGCCCTTTTAATTTTCATCCTTTTTTATTTTTCAATCGTTCAATTATTTGAAAACCCAATTGGAATTTTTGTAGAATCTTGCTTGTTATCAACCCCTATTGCCAATTACCAGATGAAAAGAGATAAAAGCCAAAGAAAACAGAGAAGTTGAAAATGATTTTTTTTTTTTTTTTTTTTATAGTGGTATTTTGAGATTTGATAAGGGTAGTTTTGGAATTCCAAGCGTGACTCGATGGCGTTTTTTATATACGGTATAGATTTGTTAATTTCACAACTTAAAAATATATATATTTTTAATTTATACAAATTTATAAAATTAAGAAACTTAAAAAAAAAAAAAAAAACTGTGTGTACATATGCAATAGTCTATCAATCATGATGTATAATATATTTTTGTAATTCTTATTTGGCCATAAATGAAACATATAAATTTTTATGCATTGTGCTTGAATAAAAAAAAAATTGAAGTTTGAAGATTTTAATTAAATAATATATAGGTTTTATTTTATTAGTTAGATTTCATGAATTTAGGTTTTTTTTTCTTTAACAAAAGAAAAATATTACTCAAAATTAAACATCATACAATAAGAGGTCTCTTACAAACTCATGAGCCTCTTACCAAAAGAAAATACTAGCATAAAAATATACGTATACATTTTTCATTTTCTATTTCATTTTTTATTTTTTGATTATATAATTTCTAATTTTTTTTTATATAATTCTAATTTTTATATAATATTTTATTTATTTATTTATTATATTTTAATATTTATTATATTTTATTAGAATTCTATTTATTATTAGAATTATTTATTATTATATATTATTATTATATATTATTTTTATATTTCTATCTATATTTCTATTTGTTTTACAAAAGAAACAAACACATTATATAACATGTTGAGCATAAACCTACAAGAATCTAAAATAACACCAAACTCAAAAATATCTAAAGCTAAATAGTATAATCCATCAGCCACTTTTTTGGCATCAAGTTTTATCACCACATTACTATAATCTAATCTATTAAGCTGGTGAAGCGATTCCAGCAACCCAATTGCCTCTGTCTCCCTTGGAAGATAAATACCATCAAAAAATCTTGTGTACTCAAATAGAAAAGTGCCATTGGAGTCCTTAAGAACCATTCCTACACATGATACTCCATTAAAAAAAAAAATAGCTGCATCCACGTTACATTTTAGCTTCGAGAACTCAGGACAATACCATTTAATCTGTGCAACAGCTTGCTCAGCCACCATCGACCCACTTATCTTGACACGAGCTGCTTTTCACATTGATAAAAAGTCCTTGCACATATGCATGGTTTGCATAGGTGAGCAATACACGTTACGCCATAGCAAATTATTCCTTTGACCTCACATTCCCCAAAGCACTATACAATATTTTGCACCTGTATTTGCATCCTCCATTCCCAAAACTAGTGTCAACCATTCAACCATAAAATTGACGTGCCCAAAAGGAACTAAAATCCCAATAGATTTTCAACATTCAACAACAAAAGGGCAATAAAAAAAAATATGCACCGAATGCTCACCATATGAACCACAAAAAGCACATTCATTTATCACCTTAGACCTCTATGATTTAGATTATCTCTTGTAGGCAAAGAATTAGCACACACCTTCCATACACATTGTTTTACCTTTGGTGGAATAGGCAATTTCCAAATATCGAATCACCTGATGTCATTTATAGCATTTGTGTCATTAAACCAAAGTTGCATTACAACTCTATAACCCAACTTCACCGAGTAACAACTCTTTTTATCAAATTGCCAAATTAATTTATCATTTTGACTAGCAACATAGGGAGGAATTCAATAAATAACAGCTACATATTTATCATTAAAAAACTCATTATTCTATTACATTGATCCAGGAATACACAAATCATTCACCAACAAATCTTCCAGACCTTCAACCATACTAGTGGTAACATAAAAATTATCTTCCTCCTTTAACCATGGATCACTCCATACTTTAACAGCTGAATTATCTCCACACCACCATCTACATCATTTTTCTAATACAAATTTAGTAAACTAAATACTCTTCCAAATATAACTTGGATTATACCCCAAATTAGCAGTCAATAAATCCCCATGGGAAATAAATAAATCCCCATGAAAAGCTTACTAACAAGAGTATCTGGTTGACAGGGGCATCTCAAGGTTTTTAGGGGCCTAAGGCAAAGTCATTAGATGAGGCATTTAAATTGAAGACTATAGAGGCATCAACAGTAGGTAACAAGCAACAACAATAGAAAAATAACAAAACCAGAGAAATTCAACAGCAAATGCTTCTAAAATAAACCAAAAATTAAGATTAAACTTTAAATCTACTTATGACCTTTATAGATGCAAAATTATTAATTAAAAATTTATATTCAAGTTTAACTAATAAATAGTTTTCAATAGATAAAATTGCTAAACCATTTAATCTATCTTGAGACATGATTGTTTGTAAATAATTATTTATAATATTTAGCTTGGAAAAACTTCTTTACGTAAATGCAACTGTAACAAGTATTGTAAGTAGTATTCTATATGCAATAAAACAATTTGGAAAACAACTTAGTTCCTTTATTAGATTAAGTATTTCAATTGGATTATTAATATATGCTTTTGCAACTTCTTTTTAAATTTTTAATTCCAAAAACAAATCAAAATCATCTATATCAAAATAAATGTCATGCCTAAGAAAATTTTCAAGGTCAAGATATATATATTTTTTTTATAAACTACAATCATTAAATGATCTTAATCTTTCAAGACAAAATAAAAAATAAAAAATATCATTATACTTCGAAAATATTTCAAATTTATCATGAAATGAAAATATTACATGATCTACAATATAATAGAAATAATCAATTTTGAAAGATTTCTTATTATACCGGTCATTTTCAAAGATTAACAAGTTGACACAAATGAAGAATAACAAATAAACAAAACAATAACAAAAACTAAAAATTAATTGAGATAAATTAATAAATTGAATTAAATTTGTAAACAATAGAACTTAGAGATTTTGAGAATTATCAATAACAATTGAAGACTTTGTGAAGTTTTTTTTGCCAATTATTCAAATAAAAAACAAAATTAAAAGTAGAAGATGGAGATAGAATGAGGTAGCCGTTTCACAAGAAAAACGAAAAAAATGACGTTAGGATTTCTTTTGATTTGAGAGATAGCAATTAATTAGATAGTTGAAAAAAATTATGGATTTATACTACTATTTAGAAAAAACTAATAGATTTTTTTTTTGAGAGAAAGAAAAGCTAATATAATCTTATTTTCAAAATTATATATATATATTTTGCCAAATTTTCAAAATTATATTAAGTTATTAAGTAAAATTATATTTTCAAAATTTAACCTTTTGTTTTCTCTACTTTATTTTTGTAAAAATATTTCCTATTTTCTATACTATATGTATAGGGGCTTTTATATTATATATATTATATGAAAAAAGTTTCATATAAAGCCCCTTATATATATATATAGTATAAAAAATATGAAATATTTTTAAAAAATAAAGTAGATAAAACAAAAGGTTAAAATTTTGGAAATATAATTTTACTTAATAACTTAATATAATTTTAAAAATTTGGCAAATATATATATAGGGCCTAAGGCAGTTGCCTTAGTCGCCTATATATATATATAGGGCCTAAGACAGTTGCCTTAGTCGCCTTACCCACTGAGCCACCTTTGCTGATTGATCAACTAATTTCCACTATTACTTAGCTAATAATGCAATATTAAAACCATGTAGATTCCTAAAACCCATACCTCATTCCTCCTTTTTTCGACATAAAGCAGCATAATTAGTCCAATTAATTTTCCCACCTCAATTAGATTTCATACACCACTAGAAAGAATTCATTATTTTATGTAATTCACCACACAACATTACAGGAAGTAGAAATGTACTCATACAATATCTAGGAATAGTCTAAGCAACGAATTTACTTAAAATCTCTTTCCTTGCCTGTGATAAAAATTTACCTTGCCAACCTTACAACATTTTCCACAACCTCTCTCTTAAAAAAACAAAAACTGCTTTCTTCTTTTTGCCCACTAAATATGGTAGACCCATATATTTACCAGTATCCAATGGACTAGAAACATTAAGGAGAGTTGCGACATCATGCTTAATTAAGTCATAAACATTATGGATAAAAAAAAATACCTGACTTATTAAATTTAATAGCTTGTCCATAATCTTTCTCATAAGTGGTCAGAATATTTTGAAGTGTTTTCACAATCCCCTTTCTTAGCTTTGACAAAAAAGAAACTATCATATGCAAAAAGTAGATGAGAAATACTAGGAGCTCCCCTACATATAATAGTACCATGAATACCACCACTCAACTCTTACTGCCGAAGAAGAGAAGATAACTCTTGTGCACAAAAAATAAACAAATAAGGAGAAAGAAGATTTTCCTGACGAATACCTCTGTGCAGATAAACATGCCCTACCTCATGACCATTGATAGCAATAGAATAATTAATAATTTTAACACATCTCATGATCCATTCTATCAACTTACTTGAAAAGCCCATACAAACCATTATGGATTACAAATAATCCCAACTGATTCGATTATAAACTTTGCTAATATCAACTTTTAAGGCTACTAACTCTTCTTTCCCTCTAGCCATCCTCTTCATATGATGAATGATCTAAAAAGCAGCAATAACATTATAAATCTATAGATATGAATAAGAGCTTTTTATTTGAGAGTGCATTTAAATACTTTATTATTATATAATTATGTAAATTTAAAACAACTCAAAATAAGTTTTTTCAACCAAATTCCACAAAAAAATCAAGTAAAAAGTAGGAATTTAAATTTAAAGAATTAAAAAAAAATCAAATCACAAATAGTTATTACAAATTTAGCGAAAGATATTAAAGAAGAGAGTTACTTTTATTATGTAGCCTATAATATTATTTATGCCCATTGAGTATTATTAGTATAATTTATTTTAAAGAATTTAATTTAAACTAAATATAATTTATAAATCTCTTATTTATTTAAAAGAATAATCATCCAAACATTCCCAAAAAAAAACAAATTATAATATTATTACAGTTTCTCAATACAGTCAAGACAACAATCCATCTTGTGACAGACTAAGTTAAGTTCTGTTTGGTTATTGATAATCAAAATATACCTCAGCAGTCAGCAATAGTTTCAGCCAAACAAAGCCTTAGAACTTTATTCAAAACTTGCAAATAAGTGGCAGTAGCAGTTTCAAATATGGTGCGGTAAAGAGCAGATAAAGACAATAGAAGCGGTTTCGCAAGCAAACACGCGCACACGCGGCTAAAGCTAAAACCTGGCCATTCTACCAAAAACTGCTTAACCATTTTTAGCTTCTTCTTCAATCTGCTACCACTTCTCCTCTCCTCTGCGCGAGGAGAGCGAGAGAAGAAGAAGAATTGCTAAAAACTGTTGTCAATTTTGTAAATTATCAGTCAATCTCTACTTCTAGGGTTTCTAATCTCTCCATTGCTACGCTATCTTCTTCTTCTCTCCTTGACCTATTCTTTACACGGGCATTGCTTCGAGATCGACAAAAAATTTTTATGCGGATTCGAGTTCGCCGATTTATCTTTCATTTGAAGTGTTTCATTTCGGTTAATTTTTTGAGATTTTTTCTTTGTACAGATTCGAGGTGAACTCTCTTTTTTCTTTCTGTACTCGATTTGATGGTTTCAAATGCTTGATTTACTAGTCATTTTCTTAAATAATTTATCTGAATGTGATCTTTGGGCTGTGTGTTATTTGTGTAGTTTTGTGATTTCTTATTTTATAGAATTAGTGATGGATTTGAATTGCATGGCGTTTGAACTTATTTGAGATTGTGGAATTTGTCTAATTTTGCCGTTCTAATTGTTTATTTGTAATCATTTTCGGCATTTAATATTGTTAAAACCACTTTTCTTTTCTAATATAATTTTATTATATTTTTTAGTTAGTCGCTGTGCTAGTAGGATTGAGTTTTAGTAGTTTCGTAGCAATGTAGGTTGAGATAAGTTAGTATCAGGTTGCTTGGATACTTTGTTTGTGATAGCTGATTTACATTGGTTATTGCAGTGTACAGATACCCCAATAGTTGTTAGTATCAATGGTATGCTCGCTTGGAAGTGGGAGAATGGCCGTCATGGCTAGGCTTCTGGCTGCAGGAAGTTTGTCACAAACTATAGGAGGTAAAATGAGACTTATCTTATTCAAGACTTGCAAGATACTTTTAAAATTAATGTAGGTTTAACTGCAGATATTATATACTATTATTTAAAAAAAAAAAGGATTTGATTAAACTTTATATTTTAAGTGATATTTTATTGGTTGTTTTTAATGTTGTATTCATAAATTTTTTTGGCAGAGGAAATTAGCCAACAGAAATTAGCTGCTCAATGCATTTATAGAGAATTTCACGAGGCAGATGAAGCAAATTTGCTTGATGAAGAAGGTAACATTCTTAGTATGTAATTTTCTATATAGAAGTTTTAATAATAATAGGTGGGGCCTTTGTTAGAATGTGCTGTGGACTAGGAAGATGAATGCCTTCAGTATTTGGGATTGGGAGATCTAGGGTCCAAGACGAGCAAAGCTTTTAGGTCTGAGTGATGCAGTGTGTTTCATATGGATGAGTGTAAGCCCAATGGCCTTGCTCAAACAGGAATGAAAATTTAAGTAGAAGGACATGGGAGCATCATCAAGTCTTAATGTTGTGGTTTCAAAGAACATGCATATGTTACATTTTATTATTTGTAGTCAGTTTTTAAGTTTTGTCTTAGTGTTCTTTAATTGCTTGATGATTTCCTTTTGCAGATATGCCTGTTTTTGGTTTGAAACCTATGACTGATCCTTTGGATCTGGTAAGGTTCAGTAATGCAATGAAGTACTTTATGTTAATGATAACATCTCAATTATTCAGGTTGTTATGGTATGGACGTTTTTAATTTGTGTCAATATTTTGTATATTTTTCCAACATATATCTTTGTGGATCCTTTTGCTCCTTCATGTTGGATTTTTGTGGCAATAATTCAAAGACTAAGAAGGAAATTCTGATTTCCCCCTAAAGTCAAGCCCATGATATGTATACTGCTTATAGAAGAATAAGGCCTGTAAAACTCTGTAATCTTATCGCATGGATGTCTCTAGTCTCTACAATGCATTCTACTCACTATCCCTTCATGTATGAAATTCCATCCAGTGCATGTTTTCTTCTGTCCTTTTTATGCTATGATTCTTATTGCACTTTGTTTGGTGATCAGAATGCATAACTTCCATCACAAATAAGTAGAATAAACTGTTTTTGAACAATTGGAGTATAAATACTGAAGCAAACCAGTTCAACAATTGAGGGCATGTATTTGGGATGTTGATTTGGTGAAGGCTGAGAGGCACCTACATACTTTTGTTGGGCGTTTTTCTTGCTGCAATTTGTGAAGGGTGAATTAAGGAAAACTTACAGCTTTCTGGATGCTGTGACCTATGTACAATGTATGTATGAGGTAAGATGAGAAGTAGAGTGACTGTTGCTGCAACATGTGAAGATTGGCTGTTTACTGTGCAGTATCTTTAAAATTAGGGAGACTTGGTGGAGATGCTATGTAATCTGATTATGGATGTTAATGCAGCAACTTTTAGCTTATATCTGTAGACCTTTTTCGTTTGGTATCAAATGGGCATGGCAGCATCACCCAAAATACAAGGGAATCTATTCTGTTTGGAGTACAATAACTGCTTTTAAAATTAAGTTTGGTTAAGATACTGAGTGCAGTTCCACATCTCTTTCTTTAATGTTCTTTTCTCATAAAAATTTGATTCTGTATGTTTGTGTCTCCATGTGTGCATCTACATGCACAAACATCGACTATACATAATTTTTCTGATTCTGTAATATCTTCATGAAGGTATGTTGTAATGCTTGCAAGAAACCACTGAAGACCAGTCAGTATGCAGCTCATGCAGGTTTTGAGGTTTTTTTTTTAAATTTTTATTTATTTATTGTGTTTTGATCTGTATTCCCTTTTCTTTTAATTTCTTGTTGTTCTTATACAAACTGGACTTGATGTGGCTAACAACTTACTATGAGTCCAAAAGCCTTGGTGAAAGTACAAGTGAACAATATTATAAACTTATTGAAACTGTGTGCAAAAATGATGCAGATGAAATGTTTGTATTTATCAAGTACAAGGTGTTCTTTTCTTGCTTCTGGGTTGGTCCATTGTACCACTTTGTCATAATACGTGTTATTGGTTTATGCTATCACTATATATGTGATTGAAGTAGAGTAACATAAACATCCGATGACAACCATTGGTGTCACCAATCAACTCATCTTGTCTTTATCATCTTGGGCATCCTTATTATTGTTATTGCTACAATCTATCATATTGATAATCTCCTATATACAAACATTGTGTTTTTTTTTTGTGAATAGGAAACATAATAATATTTTCTGTTATTGCTGCCTCCATAGAAGTGCAAGTTAGAACTTCCTTGGGATCTCTTAAACATTTGTGTTCAGAAATTATTCCAAAGTCTAAACAGTCCTAAATTCAAGATGTGTTCTTCGCTTAACTGAGAGTTTAAATGGCTCTAACTTGATACTGAATAAATTAAGTGATGCTCAATTGGTCATCTAAGTGTCTCAGTCTCTTCCACACAAGCATTTGTCTACAACTACTGTAATTTTTGGTCGAAACTAGAAACCCCTGGAGCCAAAGATGGTATTGGCTAATTGGTTTCCCAATCTTGAAAATCCTTGTAGGTGTGTGTATATGATTTTTTTGGGGGCGAGTACGTTTACAAATTGGTTAAAATTTGTAGTGCTTGCCTAGTTTTACTAGCTCTTCAAGTTCAGCAGTGCTTGTGCTGCTCTGATTTATTTTCTTGTCTCCTTTCCCCCCTTTTTTTTTTTCAGAACTTTGTAGGTCCTTAAATTCTGCAGAAGAAACAACATTGGAGCTTGATGGTGGTACAGGGCACAGGAAACCTCCAAGGAAGGAGAGGAAAAAGTCATTAACTGCTTATATTAGTATCCTTTTATCTTTCTACATTTTGTATTGTCTGCAAAAGCAGGTTTATTCCTGCTTCATGTTCATTAACATATCGCCATTAAAATTTTGGTGCTTTTTTTTATCCCAACTGAGGATTGTTGTGAAGAGTTTGGCAAGTGGTTTTTGAGATTGTTTCAACATAGAATCATTTTTTGATGTTTAGAGTTTTGCATAACCTTTTAAAGGTAGTATCATTTTATTTAGGGCAGTATATTTGATCACAATGACATTTTCTTTTTGGTTCTTAACATATCCTAGACCAAGCTACACCAGTTGCAGAGCATGAAAGATCTGCATCTATAGATGCAGATGATACAGCTGCATCTGAATCTCATTTGGATGGGCAACCTGGAATGTCATCTTCCTTCTCCATAGATGCAAAGAGTAAGCCCCTACTGCTCTTGAGTTTTCTGTCTCTCTAGAGTCTTGGCATTTTCTATATTAAAGATCAGTGATGTTTTTGTGAAGTTCTCATTTTTTTTCCCAGCTAGAGTGACTTTGATATAATCTATAATCTCTAGTTAGTTGGCTGATTTCTTTTGACTTTGACATACTCTCTACTTTGTCATGATAATGATGTCTCTTTCCCTAGGGTTGAGGCAGTTAGCTGTCTGTGATTTGAGTCTATGTCAGCTTTAACATTTCATGATCCTTTATTCTATCTTGATATTAAGGCAAATGCCGTTGCTGATGTGAAAGGTGATGTCTGAGTTCACACATATTGGGATTATACTCTTATTCAACTTAAAGTCTTAACATTTTTCGTCTTTTACACAATATGTCTGTGTGTTGCACCTACCTTATCTGAGTGCTCATGCCACTTATAGAATCACTCTTCATTTCTTCAACATTTGGATTGCTTTATCTAAAACACAAGATTTGGGGTGCAGCGATGAATTTCCTGTGGGAAATTAACTAAATCCATTGTTGAAGACAATGGATGTAATTTCCACTTTCCTGTCACATGGGTTCTCTTCCAGGCAAATGTCTCGCCAACAATACTATTTGGTTGTTTCTCTGAGGACTTGTTACAATTTTTGAGTAATTTCATTTGTAACATAGTTCTGTGGTTCTCTATTTTTACCCATAGGATGCAAATGTTCAGTTGGGACTTTGTATATTAGAGTAGGCTGGCAGTGATAGGTACTTCTCTATGGCCTGCAAATTGAGATTCCACTGGAGACAGGCCTTTTACTTTGGAACTGGGTCTCTGTGGGTTTTCTTCAAATGACAGTTTTCTTATATAATGTTTTTTTTTTTTTAATAGAATTAGTAAACCTGAGATGTTAATATAAACTTATGAATGTTATGGTGCAAATGGTAGGATAGTGATGTTGTTCTGTTGATAGTTGTACGTGCTTTTAATGCGTTCTTTTTGTTGGGTAACAGACTGAGTGTTGTAAACTCTACATACATTTTTGTGTGAGCAAAAGAAAAAATAACTTTATTTAGCTTGATTTTTTGCTTTCCTTGTGTCCATTAGGAAATCTTGCATGTGTAGATGGGGCATCTATGATGGATGGTAAAGGAGTGAGTCCTGAGAATACAGACCACTCAGCCTGTGTAATGCCACCTCCAACAAAACGCTCTAAACTGTATGCTCTCTTTGTTCTTAATGCAATATGACTGCTTTGAATTATATGCATCTATTTATTCAGCTGTCTTGACATTGTCCATACAAATATTGGATATCCTCGTTCTTTTCATCAATGTGCCTTTTGATATTCCATCTTTTCATCACTCCTATTCTTTTTTCTTTGTTAACTTTGCATTTACACAAATTCCAGTAATTGTTGAACTATTGGGCGTAAAAACTTATGTTTTATATGGGTACTGGTTCTGAGAACATGTCTACTGTATCTTTAGCAATTATCAGGAGAATGATTTTTAGTGGTTATAAAATGCTCTTCTGATTTTCCTTGTCACACATCTTTTATTGTGTGGATAAATGATGAAGCATTTACCTATGATAATTAGGTTGTTATTTCTGCTGTTTCCCTCAACATGCTCATCAGTTTTGCGGTGGGAAATAGTTTCTGTTTCTATCTATTGCTCGAGTTCTTGAGTTTTAGTAGTTTTTGAATTTATATAACTAAGAATCCTCTCTAAAATCTAATCACAAACTTTTGCAAAATGCATTTAATCATAGTTTTTGAATCATTCTCTATTTAGGATGCTCATGGTGCATATTCCTTTTTGTTTTTGTAGCGTATCAAGTCAGCATCTATTGTTATCAAATCATCCAGAAGCTGCTTCTTCCCTAACAAAAATCAGAAGAGCTCAGGATACTTGTAAGGCCAGATTCATTGTTCTCGAATTTACATGAATTCCTCTGAATTCTTTAAGCATGATACAAGAGTTTTTTCTTTTTTCATCATAACTTGAAAGAAATCTGCTTGAGCTTTGCTCTTCTACTTTCAATTTAGCTACTAATCCATCTTCAGTTGATGAGATCTGGTTCCCAATATATCTCCCCTCCTATATGTTAAAGCAGAAAAGAAAACCGAAATATATACAAAAACAAAAGAAGGGTGAAGCCCATTACTATCCAAAATGGCTGCTTGCATGGCCATTACTGTAAATGACAAACTCACTGTACATAGTTGATCCCATAAGAATCTTCAAGTTTACTTCCTGTGAATGAAGAACTGAAAAAGGTGTGAAGAGTTAATTTTATTAACATTTAAAATTATTTTTCATAATATGATCACAAGTGGAAACAAAGAATTCATATAGCCGACCTCAATTAATTTTGGGATTAAGGCTTAGTTGAGTTGAGTTGAGTTGATCACAAGTAAATATTATCAAGGCTGAGCAGGTCCGAAAGCAAGCTTGAGCTTTGCCCAATTTAAATTTAGAATCTGTGGCCTGCGTTTAACCAATGCTCAATATGAGTTTAGGAATGAGCCCAGGCTAGCTGCTTTTTTTTTTCCCCCCCTTTTTGCCCCTTTCTTTTCTCGATAAATATGCCATTTTTGGTACTGCCAATATTTTTATTGGATTGCAATGCAACAATTAGAGAGGTGACAAATAATAACATTTAAATTATTAAGCGGCGAAATAAAAGAAGTGAAATGTCACTTTACTGGCAATTTTGATAATGATATCATAAAATATGAATTCAGCAATACAAGTAATACAAATTAATTTAAGTGTGTACCTTGGCAAAGTTAACAAAGACATCATGTAATGAGTAGAAAGATTGAAAGATATAGCTCAAATTTTATGGAATCTGAATAGCATTCAAAGCTTATACAGCAAACACTAAATAGGAACAGTAAGATTTAAACTGTTTTTTTAAATGGCTTAGTTTGTTATATACTTGACTTTCCTAAGCTTAAATTGGGTTTTAGGCTAATCCAGTCCAATTACAATTTGACAATTCTATGTTGATAACTCATCTAAGATGCACTGAAATTTTCTGGACACCATTGCTGCATCTGACATGACACTCGCCAACATGTTTTTCTTGCATTTATTCAGGTGGGCATTTTCAATTACAGTCAACTTTGGGGAGTGACATGCCAAATGGTTGTGTTGTCCCTAATTTCCCTGGGCAAAATGGGCATTGCTTGCTGACAAAAGGTATTCTCTTATTGCTTTCAGCTGACATAATAATCAAGTTCTTCATAACAGTTTTGTGACTAACTTAAACCTTCCTTTTCTGATTCTTTACTTCGAATGCTTTTTTCTTCTTTCTTGATGTTCAATAATTATTGATGCGATTGATCAAATCAGATATTCCAGTTCCCCTTGCTACAAAAATTTATTACTCTCAGAGGAATAATCGGCTCCGGTCAGCAGTTGCTCACATGTACCGTGAAGCATCAGCTAAGGGACTGAGCAGTAATGTCATGAGTCCAGAAGTATCCCAGGAAACCATAATTCAATCACAGGCTTCATCACACAGAGGCTGTTCACTTGAGCAAGTTGATGACCTGTTCAAGAAGGTTTGTGCCTATGAATTCCAAATTTTGCTGGCTCCATCTCCATTTGGGCTTTTTTCTTTTCAGTTAGAATTGTAGTGTGTCTTATCTTTGATAGTATGATAGAAATAAGAGATCCCATTTAGTCCTTCACTTGCCACTGCATATAATCCATTTATCTTTTGAATAGTTAACGCTGACGAGTTCTTGTCAAGGTTTTTATTTGAACTGAATGAATGATATTAAACTTAGTATTCAGTGATATTAAGAAATTACTTCTGTTTTCAAATGGAATGTGTACTTTCTTTTCGGAAGTTCATGTCCCTTGAGTTCTGTAAATTTGTACAACTTAAATCTTATTTTGAATTTTCCATGGTAGAATGGCTTTGTAGGGCTTCATCTAGTTTTAAAGAAATTAATTCTTTTCCTCTATCTGTGTTTAAACTTCACCTTTTTTCAGGGCTGATAACGCACGTTATTTGATGAACTACTGACTTGAATTATTATTCCTTGCAAAACAGAAAGAGCCTTCTGCATTTAAACCTGATCAAATTCTTGCCCAAAGTTCAGAAGTTTGCTTGGATAAATCAGGAGGAAGCATACCAGCCGCTAACTTCCCACATCAGTTTCCTGTTGATAACATTCTAAGGCCTCATCCTGCTCCTGTTGGATTGCTTAGAAGCAAATATCTTTCAAAGCCTTATTCCTTTGCAGGCAACTCAGGTAGTTTACAAATTTGGCATATTGTTATCAAATTTAGATTCTTTATTTTTGAATCAACTTCTAAGCATAAGCTAAGCTAGTAAAATGGAAAGTTATGGGTAACTTGGTTAGAAACACTAATCGGAATTTAGCTTAATAGCTAGTGCAGTGACAGTTACAATTGAATGAGCACTGCCCTATAGTTCTAATCATTACTGACAGTTTTAGACATTGTTATTTTCAATCTTCAGTGCCTGAACTGAAAATTTTCCGTTTGTTTGGGTGCTGACAAATATATATTACACAACTGCCCGCCAAAGGCATGCTTATTCTTTATATCCATTTCTTGTTTTCTTTTTCAATTAGTTTTTGTTGTGAAAGTCATATGAGGAAGGAAATTAAGATTTCCACAAGATGTGATGTCTTTGGTTTTGTAGGACAATTGCTAGGAACCATGCAGCAACCGAGTGGAAGTGTTCCTGTTTTATAGGAGTCTTCCTGGTGGGAATTTTGGCTACGTGACAGTGTATTTAATACAGTACATGAGGTTAGGATCTATTTTTGAAAACAAAAAAGCAAATTACCATAATTGTGTATTCCAACTTTCTGTATCATGCTCAAATTCTGACTCTCTTTATACTTTTGAAGAAATAAAGAAACTCACTTACGATATCCATAGTTGTAACTCCTTGAGAATGCAGCAATTTTAATGTAATCATTCTATTCAAATGGGTTTGATTCTCATGATGTTTATGAAAACTCGTGTATGAAGAACGTATCCTTCAACTGAGTTTCAATATCCTGGAAAAGTAAACGTTTTATTGGTGCAAAAGGAGGAGCTGGCCTGGAAGTATTTGCTCTGTAAAAATATCGACCTTAAGACTTTTCAATCTCTTAATTAATACTACTAGTCTGAAGTTTCTCCATTTCTTAAGAATCATTAACATGGATGACTTGCTTCTTGGTTTCCGAGCGAAAATGGAAAACCAAACATGAAAGGAAGGGTTTTTTTTTTGTCCCAGAAAAAGACATTCTTTAGTTTTCACTTTTCTCCATTAGACATTAGACTAACTTAAATATGATAGGAGGAACCAGCTACATAAAATTTTTTATCTTTACTATGCCCTTCTGTTCTCATAAATTATCAACTGCTTGATTAGTATGTATGTACTAAATTACTTCTGATACAACAAAGTCCGTCCAAAATTTTTTATTTCTTCCTTAGTCTATATAGCCTGTGAAAGATATCCATGACCAGAAATTTCAAAATTGAAAGCCCATGATTTTTTATCCCACTAATAACATAAAAAGCAATGATTCACCATATTTTGGTGAAGTTTGGTAAAGGGTGGGGACTTATGGCTTGTTGCTCCAATTCAAAGAGTAATCAAGCAAAGAATATTGAGCGACTAAGTTGCTACCAGCATATACCTTAATATGCAGATAAAAGTGGGAGTTGGGAGTGGGTTAAGTCGTTGACAGCAACAGATTTGGACAGCCTCTTGTGTTTGTGTTTGTGCCTGTGCTTGGGTTCGGTTTTGGTTGTTTATCTTTAAAACTTGCATAATTACAAACCCTTTTTCTGGTTCACTATTAAAATATCTGCTACTATTTCTTATAATTATGTGGCTTTATTCTATTGTCGTCAATTGATGGTTTTTGTCTCTTATTCGAAATGGAAATCCATCATCTAACTATCACAGGATTTAAACTTTTTAACATTCTCTTTGAAATATATATGTATATATATATATAAATTCGACAATAACGTAACCCTTTTGGAGGTTTCTAAGAACCAGCCGGCTAGCTCACCTTCCAGGAAGTTTACCTGAGTTTTGCCCAAATTGTCAAACAGGTTTCTGTGGGATGAAGGAAACTGTTTTTTTCATGGAAAGTAATAGAAAGACAGAAGAAAAAAAAAAATATCACACCTTTGATATTTAAAATATCTTTGTGTCAAATCCACTGATTTTTTTTTTTTTAAAAGAAAAGGTTAAAAATTCCAAGTTCTATTTTGTTCTTGCACATGTTGCAATGTGCTAATAATTAAGATCAATTGAACGATTGGGAATCAAAAGGAAGATGCATCAGGCTTATGGATTCTCATATTTTGGTCATGTGTTTTATAAGTCTCTTTCTTTTTTTTGTTTTTTCAAAAAATGAATTTTTAAGTATTGAAAAAAATTTAGAAAAAGAAAAAGCAGAGAGGAACAGGAAGACAAAGTCATGTTGAAGCATGGATGGCAAAATTGACAAAATGGGTCTGCCAAGCTGGAACTTTGGGTACATTTTTTTAAAAATTTAATTGATTTGTTGGTGCTTTGGTGGGCTGTCTTGATGGCTACATGAAGAATCACTTTCAATTTCTCAATATAGCATAACATAAATTAATAAATTAATAAATTAATAAAAGAAAGAGATGACAGTTTTCTGTAACACACCAGACCCACTTTAGTTTAAAGATAAGAGAGAATCCATTTTTTATGGGGTGTATGAATGAGGAACAATCATTTCTTTCTTTCTTTCTTTTCTTTCTTTCAAAGATATATTATATATATTTATCACAATTATCATTTCCTTTCAATCTATAAATTATTTTATTAATTAATTATTATTTTATCACTCTGAAGTGGCAATTCCTAAAAAATCTTTAATATACATCGAAAAATTAAACAAATTTTTCAAAAAATAAATTTTGCCCCCTACATTTTCTTAAAAAGTTTTTTAATGTTACCTCCTCAAACCTCGAGGCTAGGTCCTCCACTACATTCCTAGAGTCTAGGTCTGCCACTACATATATATATATCATTGGCAAAATAATAATAATAATAATAATAATAATAATTTTCTTTTTGAGATTAATAATAATAATAATAAACAGGTCAAGATACGGGAAGTGGTTTTTTTTTTTCCCCCAGAATTCAGATAGTTGAAAAAAGGTTCTTTTCCAGTTTCTAAAACACCACTGTTTTTTTTCCTTTTATAAAAAGTTGTATATGTCAGCATGATTTGATTAATTCTTTTTTCCCTAAAGAATAATAAGATTGTAATTTTTATTATTTCAAAAAAAAAATTGTAATTTTTATAGAAGAAGAGAGAAAATTCATATTATGCAACAATAATTCAACAACATATTATTCAAAAGGAAGTAATAGTTCCTCTCGAAAAAAAAAAAAAAATTAATAGCTAATCAATCTTTAAGACTTTTCTACCAAAATCGCAAACTATTATATTCGATTTGAAATTTCTTATTGGCAAATAATATTTTTTTTAATATATAACATAATTTTAGGAATTAAATGAAAATTGATGTATTTTTTTTGCCAAAGAAAAATTGATGTGATTAAAGATTAGTTTATAGTATAGTTTAATTTGAATATTTTTTTAAATATTATTTAAGAAATTGAATAGAAGGTACAAAATGGAAATGGTCAACATATAGCTAAATCAAAGATGATAATCTGTTTGATATTCTTTGTCTTGTCTTATCAAAGGATAAGACGAGACAAAGAATGTTTAACATGACTTGCTTATGCTAATGCCTTCCCCTTTCCACTTAATTGGTTTTTTTTTTTTTTTTTCTAAAATGTTGTATTCTTTTATTTATTTAATATTTTGTTTTTAGAAAGTTTTATTTTGCCTTTTCTTTTCAAGATTTTTTATTTTTCTTCTAAGGCAACACAATTGCATGTAATGAGGCTTACTGTTTGTTTACCTACCATTCTTTTTATTTATTTATTATTATTAACTAATTTTTATTTGTTGGTGAGATGTATTATGAGATAACTTTTTCTTTTTTAATGAATCTCTTTATTCAATATTAATACAATTTGAATAACTTTTTTTTTTTAAATTATCATTTTATAATTTAATTTCTTCTAGGCGTAAACATATTGAATTTCAAATTTAATATACTTGTAATTCGTATCCGTTGTATACGCTGCCACAAATGATCCTGGAAAAAACAAAAAAGAGCTCTCTTATTCTTCCTCACTAATAATGGCAGTCCCAAATATTTACTTATATTTAAAGGAGTATTAACACCCGAAATAACAGAGAGGTTATTCTTAAAAGGAACAGATAAATTATTACTAAAAAAGACCCAGACCTCTGAAAATTCAGAGCCTGACCAAATAATTTTGCTTTTAAAAAATCATATATGTAAAAAAAAAAAAAAAAAAAAAGAATAATAATAATATAAAGTAATATAAAAAAAATAAAAATCGAAGCCCTTGGCATTTTGGTTGAGGGATCCGCCCACGGACTGAGATTCTGAGAAAGATAATAAAATAAAAATGAGATAAAAATCCTCTCTTCCCTCGTGTGGGTGAGGACCCACTTTTAGATATTACCACTAGCTATTATTATTATTATTATTATTGATGTGGGCCCTATCAAAAACCTCCTAATTAGCAACTCCTTTGCTTAATCTCTTAATCACATTTCATTAAGCATCATTATTCTTAAATTATTATTATTAGAATTGTTTGGTTAAACTTAAACCAAAATGAATGATTAATAGGTAGATGAAGACAGTCTTAATGAGTCCTACCAAATCCTTGTGTGCAATGAGAAAATGGTACAAAGCAAGCAAATCACATGCTTTATATTTTATAGAAAAAAAAATTCCTTTACATCTACCTCTAAATTGCTTAATAAATTCATGACAATAATTAAATGGAAAATAAATTAAACCGGAAAAATTAATTTTTTTCCCTTAATTATAAAAGTTAGCTTATCTAAAATAAATTGTGAGAATTAAATCTTGCTAATTACTTTAAATAAAATATAATGTTTATTTCAAGTCAATTTAAATATTAAAATTCAAAATCTATAATCACAATTTGAAGCAAAAGCCTTTTTATATTTTATATTTTATACTATTATTAAAGAAATTTAATTTTTGATAGAGGTGTAAATGAGTCAAGCCGTTCGCAAACGGCTCAATGTTCAACTTGATAAAAACTCGTTCGCGTTTGGTTCGTTTTATAAACGAGTCAAGTTTCAACTTTATTTTAAGACTTAAAGAGCCGAATTTGAGCAAAATTAAGCTCAGCTGAATTAGACTCGTGAATAACTCAATTATAAACTCGTGAACATACTCGTGAATATATCGATTAATAGACTCGTGAACAGCTCGATTATTATTATTTTGGCACTTTAAAAAATATATTTTAATACTCGTATAATCTTTTTGGTAATTCAATTTCATTAAAATATATATATTTATAATTAACATAATCTAATATTTCCTTATTATATAATATAATATTATAATTTTTAAAAATATATTTTTTATTAATTAATATATTTATGATATATATAATACTCATTTTTATAATTAGATATTTTTTCACTAATTGGAAATTTTTTTACTAATTGGATGATTTTGCTTTTATGTTAGTTTTAAGTATTTTTTGTTATATTTATTTTATTAGAACTAAATATTTAGGAAGTTGAGTATTTTGATAAGTTATAAACGAGTTTTAAAACGAGTCGAACTCGAACTTATCTTAATTATAATATATTAACAAGTCGGGCTCGAATCGAATTCAATTATAATTTATAAACAAATTTTTGATGAGCCAAACTCGAACTGAGTTTGAACATAATTTTTAAACTCGAACTCGAGCTCATAAAAAAAATATTGAGCCGAGCATGAGCGAGGCTCGATTACAACTCTAATTTTTGAATCTTTATTTCCCTTTGTAATTTGATTCATAAATAAAATTATAATGAATAATTATAAGAATACACCTGCTTATTAATCAATTTTTTTAAAAAAAAAGCTAAAGATTGTAATAATCTGAATTTTTATTTATTTTAGAAAATCTTATTTTTATTCAATCGTATATACTACATTGGTATTTAAATTTTTCATATTTATTTAAATTTTTTGGATTATTATAATTTAAAATATTATTTATTTGTAATTTGATATTATTTTAAATTATTATTTTAATTTAAAGAATTATTTTCATAATTCAAGAAAAATATTATTTTTTTATTCATGATAATTGAAGTTTGAAATTATTATTATTATTATTATAAATAAATAACAAATATTACTTGCTGTTTGATTGGTTCCTTTTGGACCAATTAGATGTATTGTTGCTCGGGAAAGGGAGAACGCAGGCAAAGAGAGAGAGAGAGAGAGAGAAACTTGTCATTGTCGATCCACTCATCTCCGGTCGGCGATGATCAACACCACCTGCACCATTGCGAAGCCCATCCACCAGCGACCACGAAGGAACTAGCAGCGGTAGGAACCGGCGGAGGACGGTGGCGCACGCGAGGAGAGAAGCTTCGTCAACACCGAAGCTTATGAGCTCGATTCCGGCATCAGACGGCAACGATGTTGGTACCATTCTTCTCCTCTCAGTGAGAGCTTCCATTTGATATACACCATGTCCTTTAAAAGTTGTTGGAGTTGGAGGTCAAACTTTGAGTCACCGAAACTTTCTAGGCTTTTTTCCGGCGAAACGACGGTGAGTAACGGCAAGTGAAATATATTTTTGAGTTTCTGGAGTTAAGACGAGCAAATTGGTATATTTTTTGTCTCCATCTGCCACCGTCGGCGGCGGCGCATTGCCGGCCTGTCACCAATAAGTGGACCCCACGCACCACCGTTGATCCATAAATTTTCAGTGGGCTACATTTCATGCGTACTCCGAAGTTAGTTTGCGAGAATTCAACTCCGTTAAGTTTAGAACGCTATTCTATTAACTTATTTTTGGTATTTTAAATGCCCGAAAAATGATTGTTTTACGTGTATTCATATGTACTTAAGTCTAAATTAATAATTTAAATTGATTATGAAATTGTGTTAGCCAAAATTTCCTTTTAATTATATAGTTAATTGTTAATAAGTGAGAATAATTAAAATAATTATATATTTATAAGTTAAATTTATATTTATAGTTAATGGATTTAATTTATTTTAAAATATTATGTAGTTCTTTAAATAGTAACTTTATGAATTTAATTATATGATTTATTTTCAATTTATATGTATGATATTTGTAATGAATTAAAATGTTTTATAAATTTAAGTTTAATTTTTGTCAAAAAATTGAATTTTATTATAATCCTGGAAAATACTATAAATGTTTTGACGTAAGAATTAAGTGACATTAAATTTGATGGTTTACTAATTAAAATGATTTTATTAAAAGAATGTTTATGAGTTTGATTTGATGATGTATTCTGATTGAATTACGTGTGATTGTTGAGTTGAGATTATTGTAATGTTTACTGAGCTGGAGACTCAGGAGGGGTCGTGGAGTTGTGTTTGATTATTGTGAGTCTTGATGGCAAATTTAAAGTGTTATTTCTTTATTACAGTGGGTTAGTATTCTAATTTTAGAGGAGATTCTGCCGAAATTTTGGTAAAATTTATAGAGTTGTTAAGTATGTTTTAGTTGAGTAGTCAGTGTTATGATGATCTTCATTTATTGTCTAGTTGAGATGTTTCAAGTGACTTCTGGTAGACGCTCCGTGTGGAGAGTTGGTTTGATATTCATCCAGTCTGCGAGTGATATTTTCTAATATATTTTCCTGCTTTTCATGCATTTGCATTTACATTTACTGTATATATATATATATATATATATATATATATATAATTATGTATTATGAATATTAATTGAGTTTTATAGTATATGTATGTAAATGTTTCATCAAATATGTGTTGCATATTACTTATGAATGCTGGATGGAATTGGAATGACATAGGGCCACTTAGGAATGTGAATCTGATTATGATGATGATTATGATTGATGAGTTATAACTGGTGTATGAAGGCTTAGGGGCTTACTCATTGTCCGGCGCTGCTGCCAGTAGGATTGACGCTGCGTGGCTTAGACCATGGACTGCTGGGACCCTATGTATTGGATTTTAAGAGGCAATATTTGGATACAAAGAGCCTGTATAGGGGGATCGGCTCTCTAGATTGAGGTTTAGCGTGGTTCTTGTGGACTGATTTCCATCATGGTATGATAACGTGATTATTTGTTCGTATGGCACGTTGCATGAGCATTAATACTAGATTATTATTAGAGCACTAGGTTTATATATTGGTTAGTATAATTCGCTGAGTTAAGGCGCTCACCTCTGTCTCCTTATTTTTTTTACAGGTTCTAGGATGTGCTAAAAAGTTATTATTATTGTTGAGATTCATTGTCATCTCCTCCAGCAGTAAAATTTATCTTAATTAAATGTTATGTATTTTATTATAAACTTTAGATTCCGCAATTACAGTAGATTAAACTTGTGCTTGATTGTCTGTATCATGACATGATGAAATTCTTTGCTAAACTGGAACTACTGTGATGATGATATTGTTAAGATATTAGCCCTGAGTGACTTTGTTGTGTTGTTGTAAGTATATTTCGTTTAGTAGGTGAGCTCATAGTCCTTGAGATGTGGTTATGATTATACAGATTTTTACAGTTTTTTTTGTTGATTAGACTTGTCAGGCTGATTACAGACTCTAAAAGTCTTAAACTTTTCAGTACCCTAGTACCGATCACATGCTACTACAATCAGGTCGTGACAATAATTATCTTAATACTTAAAAAATAATTATCTCCATTTAAAAAAAAATCTCCCAATTATAATTAAAGAAAAATATACTCTTTACGTTTCATGATAATAATCATTTTAAAAAAACGTACACATATTAAAAAAGTTATTAAATAATTTTAATCTTAATCAAAATAGATAAATATACCCTTATTTTATCATTAAAATTATTTTTTTTAATCAAAATTCTATCACTAATAAATTAAAATTAACAAAAATAATAAATACTCTATAAAAATCCCAAAACGGTGATTAATTTGAAATATATATTTTTTTTCTTCTAAAACCTGTATTACTTTGAACAATGGAGTATAGCGGATAAGGTTCTAACTATAAGACCATAGGATTTAGCCTCCTACCACTCACCACTTCATCTCTACCAACACTGTCTCTCTCTATCTATCTCTGTCTTTTTCTTCTCTCTAATCACCCAAAATCCCTCTTTAAAGAAATGGGATTTCAATTTTCTTTTTGAGTAAATTAAAATGGGAATTCAAAATATCTTTTGAGTGAATTCAAATTAACATTACAATTAAAAAAAAGATTGGATTTTTTTTCCTTTTGAGGAAAAATCCAATGTCTGCAATTAGGAGCATGATAATCCGGTCGAGGTCCCACCGGGTTGTACAGGACGGCTCGGCTTCGGCGGCGGAGGCTGAGGCTGAGACGACAAATGGAAGTGACACGTCGTGCTGGGCGAACATGCCTCAGGAGCTCTTAAGAGAGGTTCTAATTAGAATTGAAGCATCAGAGAGTAGCTGGCCACCTAGAAAAAGTGTTGTGGCTTGTGCTGGTGTTTGCCGGACTTGGAGACATATCACTAAAGATTTAGTCAAAGTTCCTGAGCTTTCCGGCAAGCTTACTTTTCCCATCTCCGTCAAACAGGTAACCCAATTGCCATATTTATATAATTAGACTCTTGGTTGTATTTTTTTTTTTTCTATTTTTATTGATGGAGGTAATTGGAAAATAGGATCTTGCTTTTGTTATTAGCAACGAGGTTATGGGTTGAATTCAAATTATGGACATACATACGCTATTCAATTGATTACGGTTGCTTTTTGTGCTATTGCTTTTTTTGAATTTCTAAAAAGATCATATTTTTATTCTTCTTTGATTCTATGTTCTTAGGGATTTTGAAGGGATTTTCTGTGTAAATTTTGTCTTTTAGACTCGCAGAAAATTGTTCTTGCATGGTTATTGTTATCTTTCCTAAGCGAAGAATGTTTTTCGGGGTGTTGTTATGGTTGACATGTTTCCAAGTGCTAATTATAGAATCTAAAAGAATTGTGATTTCTCTTTTTAGATAATCCTGATTTCAATCTAATCTGATATTTTTTGCCTACTGACTCAACTTGTCATTTATGGTTTGTTTAAGAAATGTAGTTTCTGCATTTATCTTTGAGTTGTTGGTATCAAACTTCTTATGAATAAGCATTGACTCGCCAATTATCTCATTTATGTATATTTGGAAAGTTGTGTGGGTAATCTTATCTACCATTCTACCTGCCTTAAGCCATGCCGTGCTGGTTATGGTAGCTTTATTGTTCAGGATATTTCTGGATGGAGTTCTTAACCATTTCATCTAAAATACTAATTGCAAGAGCTTGGGAGTTGGGACCACCTTTTCTGAGTATGACAACTTCCCAATTGTTGTGAGGTTTACCCTGGAAATTGCTTGGAAACTTCCATAACAGAGTGTTGCATGCCCTTTATGGACCACCTTTTGCTTCAGTAATGCAGGTCCACTGTGAATAATTAGCTTTGGCAAACTGATGTGGATCTTTTCTTGTATAGTTTCTAATATAGTTCCCTTTATCGTAACAAATGTTTGTAATTTGTGCCCTGAGGTGTATTCCGGTTATTGATAATACTAATAAACCTCCAGCTCTTTAAATGATGATGTGCATTGTGTATGAGAACTATTATGATGGCTGCCTTTTGAGTTTGGATTTCATGATCAACTTATTGATTTTTTCCTTTGGAATCTTCTTTTCATGCAATATCACATTTTATGGCTATTATTTGCAGCCTGGTCCAAGGGATTTGCTCCTCCAGTGCTTTATAAAGCGGTGCCGGTCCACTCAAACATACTACCTGTACCTAAGTTTAACTAATGGTGAGAATTTAGTTTTTATCAGTTATCATTTTAATCACACTTTGGATTAACACATTTCACCATGCACCGGCATTGATATTGCTCTGTTCAGATGGTTTATTTATTTAGTCCATTTGATTAAATTTTAGATTTTATGAGGGACTGGCTATCTTATTGCTGGTCCCTTTCTGAGCTGTAGAGAATTGACCATTCTGCTTTTCCATGTTCCCTAATGCAGCGCTATCTGATGATGGAAAGTTCCTTCTTGCTGCACGCAAGTGTAGACGCCCCACCTGCACAGATTATATCATTTCTCTAGATGCTGGTGATATGTCAAAGGGGAGCAGTACTTATGTTGGGAAGCTAAGGTATGATATATGTGCCATGTATAATTAGCTTGTTAATTTTGTTCTTTTATTTGCTAAAATCCTTAACACCTTCTCTTCCTTCTGGCAAGATCGAATTTTCTGGGAACCAAGTTCACAGTCTTTGATGGACAGCCACCTCATGCTGGGGCCAAGATGGCAAAAAGTCGCTCCACTAGACTAGTAAATTTGAAACAAGTTTCACCTAGGGTCCCTGCTGGCAACTATCATGTGGCTCACATCTCATATGAATTGAATGTGTTGGGTTCCAGGTAAGATTGGTATATGTATTTATAGAGTTGCCTCTATTCAGCTCCAATCTCCTCTTGTAAATTTGTGAACCGTGATCAATTTTCTGCTAGCAGTAGCACCCTTAAGCATGCTTTCATAGAGGCTGGCTAATTAACATGGATGTATTGGATTAGGAGAATTAAAAACTTTTATAGACTTAAAGGTCAGGGGTATTCAATAATTACTTTTAAAGACTTTAAAAAACTTTATAGAAATCAGGAGGTATTCAATTATAAATTTTATAAAGTTTATAAAAGTTAATTGGTTTTTAAAAAGTCATTGATTTTTATAAATAATAGACTTTTGTATACTTTCATTGACTTTTTATGTATGGTATGAATAAAAAATCTCTGCAATTCTCTTCAATTTCCCCTCAACATTTCAGTCGATTTTTTTTTAAGTCACATGCAAAAAATAAAATAAAATATTTCACAACCTTCAAAAAAGAAAAAAAAAAAAAACTAACACACAACATATAAACTTATAGTTGATAGGAATATATTAACGGGTGGTGCCTAAACACAATTAATTATTAATTAAAAAATTAATCTTTATAAATAGTTTAAATATAAACATAGTTTTAAAAAAGTTTAAAATGTTCTCTTTTTTATCTTCTTTTAATAGAATATGTAATTTATATACATAAAAAAAAATTATATAGAATTATTATATTAAAATTTTAAATTAATTATTTAATTGATTAATCATATGCAGTGTGTTTGTTTTTTGGATCATTATTAATGTGAGTTTATTTTTTTATAGTTGCAATAAAAGATTTGTTTTATTGCAAATTTTACATCTTAATTTTTGTTATTTGAGTTTCTTAATGTCAATAAAATTTTATGTAACATTAAGAAATTAAAATAACTTAAAAATAAGAATTATTATAATGTGATATATAAGAACATATTCAGATAATGCAATTAAGCAACAAATTTTCTAGTATCTATGGCTTTAAGTCATACTCGAGAGGTGAATTTTTGGAATGATCATTCCGATGAAATTTTGTCTATTTTGCAAAGTGTGAGCTGGCCAAGAAAAATTCCTATGCAGATAGAAGTTAATGGCAGTTGAGTGTTCTTGTATTTTTCTGAGTATTCCCCTTCCTTTGTAGCAAAAAAAAAACAATCTTATTAATTATTTAACAATTTTACTTAATAAAATAAATACTAGAAATCAATGAAAATCTATTAATATCTATAAAAGTCTTATTAAGTCATTCATAACTTTATAAACTCCGCATAAGTTATTAAAAATCCATAAACTCTGCAAAAGTCATTTACTTAAAAAAAAATCTATAAATATCTTTAAAAGTTTTAATTGAATACATCCTCTTAATACTTATGAAATTCATTTTATACAAAATGCAGGGGTCCGAGGAGAATGCAGTGCATAATGGACGCTATCCCTGCCACAGCTATTGAACCTGGTGGAGTTGCCCCCACACAGACTGAGTTTTCTCACAACAGCGTAGATTTATTTCCATCACTTCCATTCTTCCGTTCAAAATCAAACCGTGCAGAGAATTTTCTATCAGGACCTTTGTCTGGTCAGAAAGATGGAGCATTGATACTGAAAAACAAGTCTCCAAGGTGGCATGAACAACTTCAGTGTTGGTGTTTGAATTTCCACGGACGAGTAACAGTTGCGTCAGTGAAAAACTTTCAGCTAGTTGCTTCCTCGGAAAATGGACCAGCTGGTCCAGAACATGAGAAGATCATCCTTCAATTTGGGAAAGTGGGAAAGGATTTGTTTACCATGGATTACCGGTATCCAATCTCTGCATTCCAGGCATTTGCAATTTGCCTCAGCAGCTTTGACACCAAGATTGCTTGTGAATGATCACATACGATCAAACAGGTTTGGAGTCTCTCTTGTGCATCTAAAGCTTCTAGATATGGCATTATATTGAAATATGTGTAAAAGACAAGGAAATTTTGTGTAGCTCTACTATGTTCACTTGTCGTGCATATGCATATACACAAAAGTAAGTGGAGACATTATTGAGCATCAAAATTGTTCCTGTACAGAGCAATATATTCCCTTTGCCCTGGTTTTGCCAATTATGAAGTCTTACTGGGTTACATTTCCTAATCTAAGAATCTGGGATTAAATTCAAATTGCTAAGCTTGTAGGAATCACTAACCAGGTATATCATGACATGATATGGAGACCTTGATAAATCCTGCTGTTGCATTAAACTTCAACATGGATGAGTATACCTTGCGGTTGTCTAACATTGTACAACTTAATGATGTTGATGGACATTCTTTTATAAATAGAAAAGTTAATCATATCTAGTGATTAATTTGTGCTCACTAGTAGGCCAACAAGTTTCACATAATACATGTGGAAAGTCATCCAAATGAGCGTTACTGACCCCTTTTTTCTTTGGTCCGGGTGCAGTGTTTTAAGGTCCCAGTTGCGATGCAATAAGATCATATGTGGGACTGGATTGCACATGGGCATAATTCTGGAAGTGAAATGCTAAGAGACTGCAGCTTGTTCAGGAATTTGATTGCTTGGATTTTGAAATCAGTAAAATTGTGGAAAGAAATTGAAGAATTTGAAGCTTAGGACATTGGAACTTTTGTAATTCACAGTTCTATGTACATTTTATTGTGTATATAATAACAATATTTTATAAGTATCTGCTTTTGTAGTGCTCGAGTAATTGAATTGTTTTAATAATTTTCTGAAATGCTAGGATGCAAATTTGATCACATAATTCATATTAGCCCAAAAAAGAAAGGTTGTTCCTAGCAGGTAGCTGCACCATGCCTTCACCCTTTGTTTGGAAATGTGAAGAAAGGGAAGGAAAGAAAATAAATGAGGGCTTCTATCCAACCAAGAGGAGGGAAAATAAGTTCCCTTCAAAATAAGAGCCGCAAGCACTGATAATGATACGAGCTAGAGATGATAGGGCCCAACTGATCGGATAAGCAAATAAGCACAAGGGCCAGTTCAATTTGGTTTCATAGTAACGAAAAAATCTTCCTGGATTACAATGCACGAGCAGTCCTCTGAAAATTGTTTTCCACTCAGTTGCCAACTATGACCATGAGTTATATAGAAGGGGAACTATTATTGAGTATAATTATCTCACAATTACAGTTCCCTCGTATGCTTGCCTAATACAACCTCTTTGATACAATCACTGCAAATAATATTTCATATATATATACATTTCCACTTTATACTAAGCTGCTTGCATTTGAATACTTGATCCTGAACTCGTCTGTAGAGATTCAGCAACTTCTTCCTCTTCCTCAGGAAGATCATCTGCATGCATTTCTGGTTGATTAAGGCTTCTAACAAATTCGGTGAAAGAAGGAAAATGCTCTGGTGAGAAAAATTCAGCTCCCATTCTCTGATAAGTGAACAAGTCTACCACATTTTCACCCAACACATTTTTTCTTATCTGCTCAAAGTGATGGGGAGCTTTAGAAACCAATAAGTTCTGCCCAGAAACCTCGACCCCATACTTTCTGCAAGCTGTTCTAATTTGTGCAAGTAACAGCTCCGGGCTTGACAAGGACTCCTGCGGTTGATGCTCATCGAACAAGTCCATCCCTGGCAAGATCATTTTACACGAATTTCTTGCAAACATCTCCGCAGCTGCCTCATAGCCATCTCTATTGACTGTGTTATGGAATCCAGCTGTTAGCTCAGAAGCGTGAGCATGGGTTTTGTACCAAGAGTGCACAAGTGGAATTTTGCCATAAGTTGTCACATTAGTATCACCAAAAGCAGCAGAGGCAAGGGATAGGATGCGATCTCCATGAGACAGGAGCTGGCTTGAATACCAGGAAAGGAAGAAGTTACCATATGAAGAATCCCATGACCCCCCATGGTCCTTGAAGAAGTTGTTAGAGTTCGGTAACTGGTCATAACTGGGCACATCATGAGGACCACCAAGTCCCCATAAAGGATTTCCAGTTGCATCAGCATATTGCTTAAGAAGACTAAGCATATTTTTATCATAACATTGGAACTCCCCTACACCAACGATTTTGTTTCGTTCTGCTACCCGATAATCAGAAGGATATCGTAGCTCGCCATTTGGTCCAAGTCCCATTGTGATGCCCTGGAAAAGTAAGCACCAACAATAAGCCATTTACAATAGAAAACAACACACCACACCTCAATATATTTACTGCTTAATTATATAGTTAAAGAATCAAGACTCCTTACCGTAATTGTGGAACCCATAAAACGTGAGATCGAGGACTTGAAGCTCTCACAAAATTCCTGGTAAACTTGGACTGGTGTCTTCCCATCAAGAACTGGAAGATCATCAACAGCCAATGACAAGCAATCTTTATAATGATGCCCTGACCTATCAGTGTAGAAAATACCAGGTTCTGATTCACCAATACGGGATACCCACACAGGAAGTGGGATTTTAGGTTGTTTATTAGCGTGGAAGTAGAGTGAGACATGGAGCTTGAGACCTGCATTTTGAACCATCTCTGCAAGACTAAGGTAACCGGCCCAGTCGTACTTTCCCATCGCCTCCTTTTCAGCAATTCCCCACCATACAGGCATCTCCACACCTTCAACACCTAACAATTTCAAAGCTTTAAGTCCTGCTGCTATTGCTCTTGCATGGTTAATCGTATTGCAGTCAGAAACTGCATCCAAAGGCAGCCCAACAAACAATCTTACACCATTGAGCTGCAAAAGACAATTAATAACAGAAATTTACATAACATCATTACAGCCAAAACTGTGATACCAATTACCAAAAGAAATTGTAAGACATATACATTAAATATGCAAAGGAACCAAGAAATTATTGGGTTAGAAGTCCAGAAACTTGTTATTTATCATTCAGAAACTCAATAAACTTTCTTGAAGAATAAATGGCACAAATAATCATGAAACTACCATAAGAACCTAAATATTAGAACACAAAGTTTGATTCTTGTTTGCTTTCTTTTTGTAATCTATTGACTTGGTAATTAGAATAACAGCTTCAATTCACTAGATTTTCTTTTTCAATTTTCTCATATCCAAACACAAATATTTACTTGATTAAAAAAAAAAAAAAAAACCATTTTAGAAAAAGTCAAAATAAATTATATTGAAGCAATAAATTAAAAACCTTATAAAAATTCTATTTCTCATAAAAAAAAATTTATAAAATTTTGAAACAAAAGAAAAGGAAAGAGAGAAATCTTACCGATTTGGATCTTGAAGCAGCCGCACGACCACAGAGACTGTCCGATCGGACCGGTTCTGTTTGGATAGCATTTGAGGTGAATCGAAGCCCAGATTTTCTCAATCTCGTACTCCGATCAAAGATAGAAACAAAGTTGTTTTTTCGAGGAGCAAAGAACTTTAGCTCTCTGTAAGCTAATTCGCTTTTGCAAATCCTCGCCTTAAAACTTCCGATCACCGACAACTCCATAGCCAAAAAATCTAAAAATGGATATTTCCCAAAAAAAAAAATATATATATATATATACAAATATCTAAATCGTGCAGGTGATTTACTGATGTAAATCCTAAAATCAATTACACCAAAAAATAAAAAGAAAAATTTGTAATTTGTAGATAAGATGAATCGAATTTGAAACGAGAAAATTGGGATAATTTATAAAATCGATGAAAGTTTTACTAAATTTTTTTTAAAAAAAATGAAATTGAAATTAAAATTAAAATTAAAGAGCTTTTTTCTGAATAATTATAAAGAAGAAGAAGTAGAGAAAAATGGTGGGTTATTGAATAATTATATAGACGCGCTTTTTCTGGGGCCATTCATCTGAGCCAGGTGGTTGGGGAAGACAAGTAGCCATATAGCATCTGCCACGTGTTCCTCTTATAGACTGCCAAATTTCAGCCGCATATATTTCTGTTTTCTTTCATCAGCTGTTTTTTTTTTTTTTTTTTTTTTAATTTCTTGGTAAACTTATGTTTTTTTTCAACTAAATACTTTTTTTTTTTAAATGAAATCATAAATTTTAAAATTTACATCAAACTAAATTTTTTAAAAAAATAAATTTAAAATAGTACGTACAATTAAATATATATATATATATATATATATATATATATATATATATATATATTCCCTCCGTTCCATTTTATTTGAGACATATTTATTTTACAAAATTTAAAAGTGTATTAAATAATATATTATTTTTTTTATACCATTTATTAAATACAATCTTTTATACACTTTATAGTATAAACTTTATGAAAAGTTGAATTAATATTTAAGAGCAAAATAAATATAAACAGTAAAAAAAAATATTAAAAATAAAAATGGGATATATTTTTTAAGACATTTTAAAAAGAAAAATGTCCCAACAAAATTAGACGGAGTGAATATTATTATTTCATTATTTTCACACTTCATCATATATACTAGTAACAAACAAAGCCTTCCATACTTAATCACAGCTCAACATTAATTTACCCAACCTTTTTTTTAATATATATGAATTTTTTATTTTTAAAAATATATTTATTATTTATAGAGCATCAACGATTATTTCAGGTATATTAATCGAGTCAATCAAAATATCTATTGTTTAGGATTTTGATATATAAATTATATTATAATTTTAAAGTAAAAAAATTAAAATAAAATATCTTTTTTTCATGTGGAAAAAAAATAATTTAATGTAAATATTTAGTAGAAAAATAAAAAGAAAGTAAAGTTGAAAAAAAATAATAAATATTTTTTTGAAATTTTAAAACGACAAATATTTAAAAAATATATATATAAAATGATAGATATTTATTAATTTTACAAATGCCTTTTTACATTTTAAGCTATCCACCCTTGCAATATAATTTTCTCCTTTTAATTTGTGACATAAGCAATATTTGTGTAAATATATTTTAACTTTTCATTATTGAAGATGCATATCAATTTTAGTAATATAATATTTATCAGTAAAAAGATTAATTATTTCACTTCTATTATTAACAAAAATAGTAATTTAATATATTTAATTTCTTAAATCATATATACAAGCCATTTATTATTATTTTTTTTTTGAAAGGTACAAGCCATTTAATTAAAGAAAAAAAAAAAGAGTTGATTTTGATTGGGATAAGAACAAGGTTGCATTTGTATATATAGATAGGCATATATATAACTCAGGAGCAACAAAGAAATTGAAAGATTAGACATTAGATAATGCTTATATTTTCCACTAACATTTGTTTCCTTTGTGCTAATCTCTTTGCTAATTTTGATAATTATACGGTTGTGTCAATGTTCAGTACTTTGGAACGTATTCTTTTTTCATGATAAAATGAAATGTTAACTATATTTCATAATAAACTAATTAATATTACATTAAATTCATTAAAATTATATAATTCTATTTACATTAAAAAATTTTAAAAAAAAGAAAGAAATTCAATGATAGCTTTATTTAATTCATATGATATTAAAGAATCACTAAATATTATAAACTCAAATAATTGTATTATAAACAAAAGCTTTAGTTAGATAATGAGTTTGTAAAAATAGATTGTATATTAACTTAATTAAGGAGGATGTATTCAATTAAAATTTTTATAGACTTTTTTTAAGTGAATAACTTTTGCAGAGTTTATGGATTTTTAATAACTTATGTGGAGTTTATAAAGTTATGAATGATTTTTAAAAATTTTATTTTAAAAAACTTTTATAGACATTGATAGATTTTTATAGATATTAATAGATTTTCATTAATTTATAATATCTATTTTATTAAGTAAGATTGTTAAATAATTAATTAATAAGATTATTTTTTTTTAGCTACAAAGAAAGGAGAATACCCAGGAAAACATAAGAATACTCAACTGCCATTAACTTCCATCTGCATAAGAACTCTAATTGGTCAGCTCACACCTTATTTGTCACTTTGCAAAATAGACAAAATCCCATCAGAATGATTATTTCAAATATTTACTCATCGAGCATGACTTAAAACCATAGATATTAGAAAATTTATTGTTTGATTGTATTATCTGAATATGTACTTATATATCACATTATAATAATTCTTATTTTTAGGTTATTTTAACTTCTTAATGTTATATAAAATATTATTGATATTAAAAAGTTCAAATAATAAAAATTAAAATGTGAAATTTGCAATAAAACAAACTTTTTTATTGCAATTATAAAAAAATAAAGCTACATTAATAATAAAAAAAAACAAACACACTGCATATAATTAGTCAATTAAAAATAATTAATTTAAAATTTATATGATATTCTATATAATTTTTTATGTATATAAATTACATATTCTATTTAAAAGAAGAAAAAATAGAACATTTTAAACTTTTTAAAAATTATGTTTATATTAAACTATCTATAATGGTTAATTTAATTAATAATTAATGTGTTTAGACACCCACCCGTTAAAATATTCTTATCAATATGTTTATATGTTGTGTGTTAATTTTTTTTTTTTGAAGGTTGTGAAATATTTTATTTTAATTTTTATATGTGGTTTTAAAAAAAAGTCGGCTGAAATCTTGAGGGGAAGTGAAAGAGAATTATGGAGATTTTTTATTCATAACATACATAAAAAGTCAATGAAAGTATACAAAAATCTATTATTTATAAAAATCAATAACTTTTTGAATACCTGTTAACTTTTATAGACTTTATAAAAGTTACAATTGAATACTCCTGATCTCTATAGACTTTTTAAAAGTCTTTAAAAGTTATTATTGAATACCTCTTGACTTTTATAGAGTTTTTAAAAATCATTATTGAATACCTCCTGACTTTTTAAGTTCATAAAAATCTTTAATTCTCCTAATTCAATACACCCATGTTAGACTAAATTTGGATTAGAATAAATTTATATATATATAAACTTCCGTAGGTTTGGTTTTAATCATTTTTTTTGGGGATAAAAATCCAATGGAATCAAAATTTATTCGGTTTATTAAATTTAAGATTGAACCGAACTGTTATGCTAAAAAAACAAATGGAATGGAAACAATCAGTTTGGTTTGGTTTTGTTCACCTCCTATACACTCTTCCTAACTTTTATATATATATATATAAGGGAGAGGCTGTGATTGAGCCACGATAGTGATGTACGGCTTCCAGCATCCGCTTGTTATCTAGTCAATCCAAGTCTTTGCTTGTTATCTATTCAATCCAAGTCTTTTTTACCATTTTCATAAATCAAGTCAAGTCGAATAAAAAATTAATTATTATTTTATTTTAAAAAATAAAATGTACAATAATCACATGAAGTTATTAATTAATCAATTAATTAAGGGTTCTATTGTTATTTGGTGAAAAAAAAAAAAAGGGTTCTACTGTTAAGGGTCATATTTTATTTTTTTAATTCTTTAATTTTTCATTTCTTTTTATCAGTCTAATCATATTGACTATAAAAATACAGAGTCTTGAACACGTGTTATTCATTTCAGTGGATATTTTTTTTTTCGTTATTATTAAAACCAACAAACCGAATCCAACTAAATTAAACTTTTTCAATTCAATTTAGTTTGATTTTCACTCTAAATTTAATTCGATTCGATTAAATAAAAACACAATTTTTAGTTTTCTAAATTTTTAAGTTCGGTTTGATTTTAAATCGAACTGACCATTTATTTACCCATAAAATTGAAAAAACATTTGAATGGACCAAAGGGGTATGATTTAAAATAACATTTAAAAAAAAAAACCCTAATTATTTTAATTTTGAAAATTTTAAATCTACTTGCTATCTTTTTAAAATTTTAATGTTGATGAAACTAATTCCAACCGAAGTGAGATCGTTTATAATAGTTTACCTTTAGTTGAGTTCGAACTGAACTGGTGCGACCTACAAGAAGAAACAAGAGTCAAGTGGGCTAGGCGGGGTGCCTAGCAAAGCCACTCCGACGGTCAAGTTAGTGAATAGGCTCAATGTAAGAGACTGAGAATAATATTGGAGTATTGCTTGTGTTTATGTTAGCAAGAATGCATGTACCTTTCGTTGGTTTAATTTTGAGGTATTTATAGGAGA